>JAAAWM010011459.1:0-80803 GCA_036873465.1 Thinopyrum obtusiflorum | reverse complement strand
GCAACTAGGTGAGCAACCTATATGATGCAACAACAACAAGCACACAAGCAAGCAAAGGATACAATACAATATAAGCTTGCACAAGTAAAGGTACGAGATAACCAAGAGTGGAGCTGGTGAAGACGAGGATGTGTTACCGAAGTTCCTTCCTTTTGAGGGGAAGTACGTCTCCGTTGGAGCGGCGTGGAGGCACAATGCTCCCCAAGAAGCCACTAGGGCCACCGTATTCTCCTCACGCCCTCACACAATGCGAGATGCCGTGATTCCACTACTGGTGCCCTTGGAGGTGGCGACCAGACCTTTACAAACAAGGTTGGGGCAATCTCCACAACTTAATTGGAGGCTCCCAACGACACCACGAAGCTTCACCACAATGGAATATGGCTCTGCGGTGACCTCAACCGTCTAGGGTGCTCAAACACCCAGGAGTAACAAGATCCGCAAGGGATTAGTGGGGGGAATCAAATTTCTCTTGGTGGAAGTGTAGATCGGAACCTTCTCAACCAATCCCTAGATAATCAACAAGTTTGATTAGCTAGGGACAGAGATCGGGCGAAAATGGAGCTTAGAGCAACAATGGAGCTTGGGGATGGAAGAGGTAGTCAACTCGGAGAAGAAGACTCCCCTTATATAGTGATAGAACAAATCCAACCGTTATCCCCCCCCCCCCCCCCCCCCCCCCCCCCCCCCCCCCCCCCCCCCCCCCCCCCCCCCCCCCCCCCCCCCCCCCCCCCCCCCCCCCCCCCCCCCCCCCCCCCCCCCCCCCCCCCCCCCCCCCCCCCCCCCCCCCCCCCCCCCCCCCCCCCCCCCCCCCCCCCCCCCCCCCCCCCCCCCCCCCCCCCCCCCCCCCCCCCCCCCCCCCCCCCCCCCCCCCCCCCCCCCCCCCCCCCCCCCCCCCCCCCCCCCCCCCCCCCCCCCCCCCCCCCCCCCCCCCCCCCCCCCCCCCCCCCCCCCCCCCCCCCCCCCCCCCCCCCCCCCCCCCCCCCCCCCCCCCCCCCCCCCCCCCCCCCCCCCCCCCCCCCCCCCCCCCCCCCCCCCCCCCCCCCCCCCCCCCCCCCCCCCCCCCCCCCCCCCCCCCCCCCCCCCCCCCCCCCCCCCCCCCCCCCCCCCCCCCCCCCCCCCCCCCCCCCCCCCCCCCCCCCCCCCCCCCCCCCCCCCCCCCCCCCCCCCCCCCCCCCCCCCCCCCCCCCCCCCCCCCCCCCCCCCCCCCCCCCCCCCCCCCCCCCCCCCCCCCCCCCCCCCCCCCCCCCCCCCCCCCCCCCCCCCCCCCCCCCCCCCCCCCCCCCCCCCCCCCCCCCCCCCCCCCCCCCCCCCCCCCCCCCCCCCCCCCCCCCCCCCCCCCCCCCCCCCCCCCCCCCCCCCCCCCCCCCCCCCCCCCCCCCCCCCCCCCCCCCCCCCCCCCCCCCCCCCCCCCCCCCCCCCCCCCCCCCCCCCCCCCCCCCCCCCCCCCCCCCCCCCCCCCCCCCCCCCCCCCCCCCCCCCCCCCCCCCCCCCCCCCCCCCCCCCCCCCCCCCCCCCCCCCCCCCCCCCCCCCCCCCCCCCCCCCCCCCCCCCCCCCCCCCCCCCCCCCCCCCCCCCCCCCCCCCCCCCCCCCCCCCCCCCCCCCCCCCCCCCCCCCCCCCCCCCCCCCCCCCCCCCCCCCCCCCCCCCCCCCCCCCCCCCCCCCCCCCCCCCCCCCCCCCCCCCCCCCCCCCCCCCCCCCCCCCCCCCCCCCCCCCCCCCCCCCCCCCCCCCCCCCCCCCCCCCCCCCCCCCCCCCCCCCCCCCCCCCCCCCCCCCCCCCCCCCCCCCCCCCCCCCCCCCCCCCCCCCCCCCCCCCCCCCCCCCCCCCCCCCCCCCCCCCCCCCCCCCCCCCCCCCCCCCCCCCCCCCCCCCCCCCCCCCCCCCCCCCCCCCCCCCCCCCCCCCCCCCCCCCCCCCCCCCCCCCCCCCCCCCCCCCCCCCCCCCCCCCCCCCCCCCCCCCCCCCCCCCCCCCCCCCCCCCCCCCCCCCCCCCCCCCCCCCCCCCCCCCCCCCCCCCCCCCCCCCCCCCCCCCCCCCCCCCCCCCCCCCCCCCCCCCCCCCCCCCCCCCCCCCCCCCCCCCCCCCCCCCCCCCCCCCCCCCCCCCCCCCCCCCCCCCCCCCCCCCCCCCCCCCCCCCCCCCCCCCCCCCCCCCCCCCCCCCCCCCCCCCCCCCCCCCCCCCCCCCCCCCCCCCCCCCCCCCCCCCCCCCCCCCCCCCCCCCCCCCCCCCCCCCCCCCCCCCCCCCCCCCCCCCCCCCCCCCCCCCCCCCCCCCCCCCCCCCCCCCCCCCCCCCCCCCCCCCCCCCCCCCCCCCCCCCCCCCCCCCCCCCCCCCCCCCCCCCCCCCCCCCCCCCCCCCCCCCCCCCCCCCCCCCCCCCCCCCCCCCCCCCCCCCCCCCCCCCCCCCCCCCCCCCCCCCCCCCCCCCCCCCCCCCCCCCCCCCCCCCCCCCCCCCCCCCCCCCCCCCCCCCCCCCCCCCCCCCCCCCCCCCCCCCCCCCCCCCCCCCCCCCCCCCCCCCCCCCCCCCCCCCCCCCCCCCCCCCCCCCCCCCCCCCCCCCCCCCCCCCCCCCCCCCCCCCCCCCCCCCCCCCCCCCCCCCCCCCCCCCCCCCCCCCCCCCCCCCCCCCCCCCCCCCCCCCCCCCCCCCCCCCCCCCCCCCCCCCCCCCCCCCCCCCCCCCCCCCCCCCCCCCCCCCCCCCCCCCCCCCCCCCCCCCCCCCCCCCCCCCCCCCCCCCCCCCCCCCCCCCCCCCCCCCCCCCCCCCCCCCCCCCCCCCCCCCCCCCCCCCCCCCCCCCCCCCCCCCCCCCCCCCCCCCCCCCCCCCCCCCCCCCCCCCCCCCCCCCCCCCCCCCCCCCCCCCCCCCCCCCCCCCCCCCCCCCCCCCCCCCCCCCCCCCCCCCCCCCCCCCCCCCCCCCCCCCCCCCCCCCCCCCCCCCCCCCCCCCCCCCCCCCCCCCCCCCCCCCCCCCCCCCCCCCCCCCCCCCCCCCCCCCCCCCCCCCCCCCCCCCCCCCCCCCCCCCCCCCCCCCCCCCCCCCCCCCCCCCCCCCCCCCCCCCCCCCCCCCCCCCCCCCCCCCCCCCCCCCCCCCCCCCCCCCCCCCCCCCCCCCCCCCCCCCCCCCCCCCCCCCCCCCCCCCCCCCCCCCCCCCCCCCCCCCCCCCCCCCCCCCCCCCCCCCCCCCCCCCCCCCCCCCCCCCCCCCCCCCCCCCCCCCCCCCCCCCCCCCCCCCCCCCCCCCCCCCCCCCCCCCCCCCCCCCCCCCCCCCCCAGACTAGCTCATTAATCAAAGATGGTTGAGTTTCCTAACTGTAAGGGCATATTTATCCCTTAGTTGTTTTGGTGATTGATGACAATGCTTTTGCGGACTAATCGTGTGCATGGAGTATTTGAGACATATCATGACTAGGCACAAGACGATTTGGTGCCCCTCGAAGACTATTGAAGACGACGTTTCTCTACGTTTCTTTTCGGTGGATTTGAGTCGTAGGAAAGCCGTACTATTAAGAGGGGGTCCGCTTTGGAAAGGTTTGGGTGGAATCATCACGTACACGTCTTCTCCTTTTTGCACCACCTTTCCTTTGGATCTTTGGAGCATCCTCCGTCTCTCCTTGTCTATGCAAAATGAAGGTCTCCTAGTGTTGCTGAACTGGGGCATGCGGTAGTACTGCTCCTCGGAGCGGTAGTACCGCAGGCCCTTGCAGTAGTACCAGCCTCTGGCACGGTAGTACCGCAAGTGCTCACGGTAGTACCGCACCTCGGGAGCGATAGTACCGTGGCCTCAGGCCAGGCGATGCTGCTAGTGCGGTAGTAGGGGCGGATGTAATTTTTTACATCCGTGCCCTACGCGGTAGTACTGCTCCATGGGCGCGGTAGTACCGTGCGCTCTGGCCAGGCTCAGCAGCTTGAGCGGTAGTAGGGGCAGATGTAATTTTTTACATCCGTGCCCTACGCGGTAGTACCGCTCCAGGTCTGCGGTAGTACCGTGTCAGATTTTTGCATGGATCAAAACTCAGCGGAAGTAGTCACGGATGTATTTTTATATGTCCATGCCTTCCCGGCCTAGTCCATTCCTGCCTTGCGGTAGTATCGCAAGGGGGCGCGATAGTACCGCGCCAGCGGTTCTACCGCTCCTTGCCTTAGCGCTGGGGGGGGGGGGGGGGGGGGGGGGGGGGGGGGGGGGGGGGGGGGGGGGGGGGGGGGGGGGGGGGGGGGGGGGGGGGGGGGGGGGGGGGGGGGGGGGGGGGGGGGGGGGGGGGGGGGGGGGGGGGGGGGGGGGGGGGGGGGGGGGGGGGGGGGGGGGGGGGGGGGGGGGGGGGGGGGGGGGGGGGGGGGGGGGGGGGGGGGGGGGGGGGGGGGGGGGGGGGGGGGGGGGGGGGGGGGGGGGGGGGGGGGGGGGGGGGGGGGGGGGGGGGGGGGGGGGGGGGGGGGGGGGGGGGGGGGGGGGGGGGGGGGGGGGGGGGGGGGGGGGGGGGGGGGGGGGGGGGGGGGGGGGGGGGGGGGGGGGGGGGGGGGGGGGGGGGGGGGGGGGGGGGGGGGGGGGGGGGGGGGGGGGGGGGGGGGGGGGGGGGGGGGGGGGGGGGGGGGGGGGGGGGGGGGGGGGGGGGGGGGGGGGGGGGGGGGGGGGGGGGGGGGGGGGGGGGGGGGGGGGGGGGGGGGGGGGGGGGGGGGGGGGGGGGGGGGGGGGGGGGGGGGGGGGGGGGGGGGGGGGGGGGGGGGGGGGGGGGGGGGGGGGGGGGGGGGGGGGGGGGGGGGGGGGGGGGGGGGGGGGGGGGGGGGGGGGGGGGGGGGGGGGGGGGGGGGGGGGGGGGGGGGGGGGGGGGGGGGGGGGGGGGGGGGGGGGGGGGGGGGGGGGGGGGGGGGGGGGGGGGGGGGGGGGGGGGGGGGGGGGGGGGGGGGGGGGGGGGGGGGGGGGGGGGGGGGGGGGGGGGGGGGGGGGGGGGGGGGGGGGGGGGGGGGGGGGGGGGGGGGGGGGGGGGGGGGGGGGGGGGGGGGGGGGGGGGGGGGGGGGGGGGGGGGGGGGGGGGGGGGGGGGGGGGGGGGGGGGGGGGGGGGGGGGGGGGGGGGGGGGGGGGGGGGGGGGGGGGGGGGGGGGGGGGGGGGGGGGGGGGGGGGGGGGGGGGGGGGGGGGGGGGGGGGGGGGGGGGGGGGGGGGGGGGGGGGGGGGGGGGGGGGGGGGGGGGGGGGGGGGGGGGGGGGGGGGGGGGGGGGGGGGGGGGGGGGGGGGGGGGGGGGGGGGGGGGGGGGGGGGGGGGGGGGGGGGGGGGGGGGGGGGGGGGGGGGGGGGGGGGGGGGGGGGGGGGGGGGGGGGGGGGGGGGGGGGGGGGGGGGGGGGGGGGGGGGGGGGGGGGGGGGGGGGGGGGGGGGGGGGGGGGGGGGGGGGGGGGGGGGGGGGGGGGGGGGGGGGGGGGGGGGGGGGGGGGGGGGGGGGGGGGGGGGGGGGGGGGGGGGGGGGGGGGGGGGGGGGGGGGGGGGGGGGGGGGGGGGGGGGGGGGGGGGGGGGGGGGGGGGGGGGGGGGGGGGGGGGGGGGGGGGGGGGGGGGGGGGGGGGGGGGGGGGGGGGGGGGGGGGGGGGGGGGGGGGGGGGGGGGGGGGGGGGGGGGGGGGGGGGGGGGGGGGGGGGGGGGGGGGGGGGGGGGGGGGGGGGGGGGGGGGGGGGGGGGGGGGGGGGGGGGGGGGGGGGGGGGGGGGGGGGGGGGGGGGGGGGGGGGGGGGGGGGGGGGGGGGGGGGGGGGGGGGGGGGGGGGGGGGGGGGGGGGGGGGGGGGGGGGGGGGGGGGGGGGGGGGGGGGGGGGGGGGGGGGGGGGGGGGGGGGGGGGGGGGGGGGGGGGGGGGGGGGGGGGGGGGGGGGGGGGGGCTTGCATACAATTTACTTTCTGTTCATCAACTTGCACTCATGGGCTTTGCCACTTTCTTTGATATTGATACCGTGGCCCTCTTGTGGAGCAAGACTCTTAAAGTAGCCTTTGTTGGGCATGTCGAGAACGGTCTCTATGTGATTAACTTTTCGGAGTGACCCACTAAGACTGCGACATGCCTAATGGCTAAAGTTGACGTGGGATGGCTTTGGCATCGCCGTTTAGCCCATGTCAATATGAGATCTTTGCAAAGTCTTCTCAAGGGGGACCATGTCCGTGGACTAACAAATGTTAGTTTTGCTAAAGATCGTGCTTGCAGTGCTTGTATCGAAGGAAAGCTACATGAAAAGGCTCACCCTCCCACGACTATCATTTACTCAAAGAGGCCTTTGGAGCTCCTTCACTTGGATCTCTTTGAGCCTCCATCCTTTGATAGTCTTGGGGGTAGAAAGTATTGCTTGGTGATTGTGGATGATTATTCAAGATACACTTGGGTATATTTCTTCAAGAGGAAGAGCGAGACCCAACAAACCATCATTGACTTTGCAAATGAAGCCCAACGTCAACACAATGCAAAGATCTTGACAATAAGAAGTGACAAAGGCACCGAGTTCAAGAACTACACCTTGGATGAGTTTCTTAGTGATGAGGGAATCAAGCATCAATATTCCGCACCATACACCCCTCAACAAAATGGTGTAGCGGAGAGGAAGAACCGGACGTTGATGGATGCGGCAAGGACCATGATGGCGGAGTTCAAGTCTCCTTATAACTTTTGGGCCGAAGCCATCAACACCGCCTGTCATGCATCCAATCGGCTCTACCTCCGCAAGGGCTTGAACAAGACTCCATATGAGATACTCACCGGTAACAAGCCCAACCTCAAGTACTTCCGGGTGTTCGGGTGTAAGTGTTTCATTCTCAAGAAAGGTGTTCGTTTGTCTAAATTTGAGGCTAGAGCTCAAGAGGGCATATTTGTTGGTTATGCTACAAACTCTCATGCTTACCGTGTCCTCAATAAGTCCACGGGACTTATTGAGGAGACATGTAACGTGGAGTTTGATGAGAATTGCATTGATGAACATGAGGGGTCTAATGTGGAGGAGAATGAATTTGAGTCTTTTATGAGTAAACTCAAGGGTAAATCCAAGAAGCATTTCGTTGCTCCCTTGGAACAACTTGGTGAAGCCAATGACATGATCGAGGCTCACGAAGATACCATCTCTAAGATGTAGGGGCATAGTCGTGACTATGCCGATGAGATTTTGGATCTTTCCAATGCTCTTGAGGAAGAGTGAGGTCTTCATTTGGCTCTTGAGGAGTCATACAACGATGACCACACTAAATTAAAGAAAGATCTTGATCATGCTCTTGTTGTATCTCGTGTGCTAAACTCCGAGAAGGCCAAGCTTGGGGTTGATCTTGCTAGACTCAAAGAGGAGTTTGACTTACTTGACAAGGCTCACAAGGTCTTGAAGGGTGCTCATGCTAGCCTCAAAGAGTCTCATGATCAACTCCAAGTAAAGCTAACCAAGGAGAAATCCACTTTTCCTCATATGGTCTTAATTGATAATGCAAATGCTACTAACCCGTGTTGTGAGCATGTTAATCTTGTTGAGGAGAATGCAAAGTTGAAGGAGCAACTTGAGAAAGGCCTTGTGTCTTGCATACAAGGCGAGAAGAATCTCAACGACCTTTTGAGCAATCAAAAGGAAGTTGTGGCCAAGGAAGGGATTGGGTACGCACCCAAGTCCAAGAACATGAAGAAGAATGACAAGGCCAAACGACCTCCTCCTCTCAAGCAAACCTTTGTGAAGGAGGGAGAGGGTGATTCTAAGGATAAGAAGAAGAACAATGTGAAGGGTAGTGATGCCAAGAATGGCAATGCTACCGCTCCCAACAAAGCCGGCGACTTTAACCCTTCTTATGTGTTATGCCATGCTAGTGATGGACATGTTTATGCCAAATTTGTTGGTTCTCCTTATGAGGGGGGGGGGGGGGGGGGGGGGGGGGGGGGGGGGGGGGGGGGGGGGGGGGGGGGGGGGGGGGGGGGGGGGGGGGGGGGGGGGGGGGGGGGGGGGGGGGGGGGGGGGGGGGGGGGGGGGGGGGGGGGGGGGGGGGGGGGGGGGGGGGGGGGGGGGGGGGGGGGGGGGGGGGGGGGGGGGGGGGGGGGGGGGGGGGGGGGGGGGGGGGGGGGGGGGGGGGGGGGGGGGGGGGGGGGGGGGGGGGGGGGGGGGGGGGGGGGGGGGGGGGGGGGGGGGGGGGGGGGGGGGGGGGGGGGGGGGGGGGGGGGGGGGGGGGGGGGGGGGGGGGGGGGGGGGGGGGGGGGGGGGGGGGGGGGGGGGGGGGGGGGGGGGGGGGGGGGGGGGGGGGGGGGGGGGGGGGGGGGGGGGGGGGGGGGGGGGGGGGGGGGGGGGGGGGGGGGGGGGGGGGGGGGGGGGGGGGGGGGGGGGGGGGGGGGGGGGGGGGGGGGGGGGGGGGGGGGGGGGGGGGGGGGGGGGGGGGGGGGGGGGGGGGGGGGGGGGGGGGGGGGGGGGGGGGGGGGGGGGGGGGGGGGGGGGGGGGGGGGGGGGGGGGGGGGGGGGGGGGGGGGGGGGGGGGGGGGGGGGGGGGGGGGGGGGGGGGGGGGGGGGGGGGGGGGGGGGGGGGGGGGGGGGGGGGGGGGGGGGGGGGGGGGGGGGGGGGGGGGGGGGGGGGGGGGGGGGGGGGGGGGGGGGGGGGGGGGGGGGGGGGGGGGGGGGGGGGGGGGGGGGGGGGGGGGGGGGGGGGGGGGGGGGGGGGGGGGGGGGGGGGGGGGGGGGGGGGGGGGGGGGGGGGGGGGGGGGGGGGGGGGGGGGGGGGGGGGGGGGGGGGGGGGGGGGGGGGGGGGGGGGGGGGGGGGGGGGGGGGGGGGGGGGGGGGGGGGGGGGGGGGGGGGGGGGGGGGGGGGGGGGGGGGGGGGGGGGGGGGGGGGGGGGGGGGGGGGGGGGGGGGGGGGGGGGGGGGGGGGGGGGGGGGGGGGGGGGGGGGGGGGGGGGGGGGGGGGGGGGGGGGGGGGGGGGGGGGGGGGGGGGGGGGGGGGGGGGGGGGGGGGGGGGGGGGGGGGGGGGGGGGGGGGGGGGGGGGGGGGGGGGGGGGGGGGGGGGGGGGGGGGGGGGGGGGGGGGGGGGGGGGGGGGGGGGGGGGGGGGGGGGGGGGGGGGGGGGGGGGGGGGGGGGGGGGGGGGGGGGGGGGGGGGGGGGGGGGGGGGGGGGGGGGGGGGGGGGGGGGGGGGGGGGGGGGGGGGGGGGGGGGGGGGGGGGGGGGGGGGGGGGGGGGGGGGGGGGGGGGGGGGGGGGGGGGGGGGGGGGGGGGGGGGGGGGGGGGGGGGGGGGGGGGGGGGGGGGGGGGGGGGGGGGGGGGGGGGGGGGGGGGGGGGGGGGGGGGGGGGGGGGGGGGGGGGGGGGGGGGGGGGGGGGGGGGGGGGGGGGGGGGGGGGGGGGGGGGGGGGGGGGGGGGGGGGGGGGGGGGGGGGGGGGGGGGGGGGGGGGGGGGGGGGGGGGGGGGGGGGGGGGGGGGGGGGGGGGGGGGGGGGGGGGGGGGGGGGGGGGGGGGGGGGGGGGGGGGGGGGGGGGGGGGGGGGGGGGGGGGGGGGGGGGGGGGGGGGGGGGGGGGGGGGGGGGGGGGGGGGGGGGGGGGGGGGGGGGGGGGGGGGGGGGGGGGGGGGGGGGGGGGGGGGGGGGGGGGGGGGGGGGGGGGGGGGGGGGGGGGGGGGGGGGGGGGGGGGGGGGGGGGGGGGGGGGGGGGGGGGGGGGGGGGGGGGGGGGGGGGGGGGGGGGGGGGGGGGGGGGGGGGGGGGGGGGGGGGGGGGGGGGGGGGGGGGGGGGGGGGGGGGGGGGGGGGGGGGGGGGGGGGGGGGGGGGGGGGGGGGGGGGGGGGGGGGGGGGGGGGGGGGGGGGGGGGGGGGGGGGGGGGGGGGGGGGGGGGGGGGGGGGGGGGGGGGGGGGGGGGGGGGGGGGGGGGGGGGGGGGGGGGGGGGGGGGGGGGGGGGGGGGGGGGGGGGGGGGGGGGGGGGGGGGGGGGGGGGGGGGGGGGGGGGGGGGGGGGGGGGGGGGGGGGGGGGGGGGGGGGGGGGGGGGGGGGGGGGGGGGGGGGGGGGGGGGGGGGGGGGGGGGGGGGGGGGGGGGGGGGGGGGGGGGGGGGGGGGGGGGGGGGGGGGGGGGGGGGGGGGGGGGGGGGGGGGGGGGGGGGGGGGGGGGGGGGGGGGGGGGGGGGGGGGGGGGGGGGGGGGGGGGGGGGGGGGGGGGGGGGGGGGGGGGGGGGGGGGGGGGGGGGGGGGGGGGGGGGGGGGGGGGGGGGGGGGGGGGGGGGGGGGGGGGGGGGGGGGGGGGGGGGGGGGGGGGGGGGGGGGGGGGGGGGGGGGGGGGGGGGGGGGGGGGGGGGGGGGGGGGGGGGGGGGGGGGGGGGGGGGGGGGGGGGGGGGGGGGGGGGGGGGGGGGGGGGGGGGGGGGGGGGGGGGGGGGGGGGGGGGGGGGGGGGGGGGGGGGGGGGGGGGGGGGGGGGGGGGGGGGGGGGGGGGGGGGGGGGGGGGGGGGGGGGGGGGGGGGGGGGGGGGGGGGGGGGGGGGGGGGGGGGGGGGGGGGGGGGGGGGGGGGGGGGGGGGGGGGGGGGGGGGGGGGGGGGGGGGGGGGGGGGGGGGGGGGGGGGGGGGGGGGGGGGGGGGGGGGGGGGGGGGGGGGGGGGGGGGGGGGGGGGGGGGGGGGGGGGGGGGGGGGGGGGGGGGGGGGGGGGGGGGGGGGGGGGGGGGGGGGGGGGGGGGGGGGGGGGGGGGGGGGGGGGGGGGGGGGGGGGGGGGGGGGGGGGGGGGGGGGGGGGGGGGGGGGGGGGGGGGGGGGGGGGGGGGGGGGGGGGGGGGGGGGGGGGGGGGGGGGGGGGGGGGGGGGGGGGGGGGGGGGGGGGGGGGGGGGGGGGGGGGGGGGGGGGGGGGGGGGGGGGGGGGGGGGGGGGGGGGGGGGGGGGGGGGGGGGGGGGGGGGGGGGGGGGGGGGGGGGGGGGGGGGGGGGGGGGGGGGGGGGGGGGGGGGGGGGGGGGGGGGGGGGGGGGGGGGGGGGGGGGGGGGGGGGGGGGGGGGGGGGGGGGGGGGGGGGGGGGGGGGGGGGGGGGGGGGGGGGGGGGGGGGGGGGGGGGGGGGGGGGGGGGGGGGGGGGGGGGGGGGGGGGGGGGGGGGGGGGGGGGGGGGGGGGGGGGGGGGGGGGGGGGGGGGGGGGGGGGGGGGGGGGGGGGGGGGGGGGGGGGGGGGGGGGGGGGGGGGGGGGGGGGGGGGGGGGGGGGGGGGGGGGGGGGGGGGGGGGGGGGGGGGGGGGGGGGGGGGGGGGGGGGGGGGGGGGGGGGGGGGGGGGGGGGGGGGGGGGGGGGGGGGGGGGGGGGGGGGGGGGGGGGGGGGGGGGGGGGGGGGGGGGGGGGGGGGGGGGGGGGGGGGGGGGGGGGGGGGGGGGGGGGGGGGGGGGGGGGGGGGGGGGGGGGGGGGGGGGGGGGGGGGGGGGGGGGGGGGGGGGGGGGGGGGGGGGGGGGGGGGGGGGGGGGGGGGGGGGGGGGGGGGGGGGGGGGGGGGGGGGGGGGGGGGGGGGGGGGGGGGGGGGGGGGGGGGGGGGGGGGGGGGGGGGGGGGGGGGGGGGGGGGGGGGGGGGGGGGGGGGGGGGGGGGGGGGGGGGGGGGGGGGGGGGGGGGGGGGGGGGGGGGGGGGGGGGGGGGGGGGGGGGGGGGGGGGGGGGGGGGGGGGGGGGGGGGGGGGGGGGGGGGGGGGGGGGGGGGGGGGGGGGGGGGGGGGGGGGGGGGGGGGGGGGGGGGGGGGGGGGGGGGGGGGGGGGGGGGGGGGGGGGGGGGGGGGGGGGGGGGGGGGGGGGGGGGGGGGGGGGGGGGGGGGGGGGGGGGGGGGGGGGGGGGGGGGGGGGGGGGGGGGGGGGGGGGGGGGGGGGGGGGGGGGGGGGGGGGGGGGGGGGGGGGGGGGGGGGGGGGGGGGGGGGGGGGGGGGGGGGGGGGGGGGGGGGGGGGGGGGGGGGGGGGGGGGGGGGGGGGGGGGGGGGGGGGGGGGGGGGGGGGGGGGGGGGGGGGGGGGGGGGGGGGGGGGGGGGGGGGGGGGGGGGGGGGGGGGGGGGGGGGGGGGGGGGGGGGGGGGGGGGGGGGGGGGGGGGGGGGGGGGGGGGGGGGGGGGGGGGGGGGGGGGGGGGGGGGGGGGGGGGGGGGGGGGGGGGGGGGGGGGGGGGGGGGGGGGGGGGGGGGGGGGGGGGGGGGGGGGGGGGGGGGGGGGGGGGGGGGGGGGGGGGGGGGGGGGGGGGGGGGGGGGGGGGGGGGGGGGGGGGGGGGGGGGGGGGGGGGGGGGGGGGGGGGGGGGGGGGGGGGGGGGGGGGGGGGGGGGGGGGGGGGGGGGGGGGGGGGGGGGGGGGGGGGGGGGGGGGGGGGGGGGGGGGGGGGGGGGGGGGGGGGGGGGGGGGGGGGGGGGGGGGGGGGGGGGGGGGGGGGGGGGGGGGGGGGGGGGGGGGGGGGGGGGGGGGGGGGGGGGGGGGGGGGGGGGGGGGGGGGGGGGGGGGGGGGGGGGGGGGGGGGGGGGGGGGGGGGGGGGGGGGGGGGGGGGGGGGGGGGGGGGGGGGGGGGGGGGGGGGGGGGGGGGGGGGGGGGGGGGGGGGGGGGGGGGGGGGGGGGGGGGGGGGGGGGGGGGGGGGGGGGGGGGGGGGGGGGGGGGGGGGGGGGGGGGGGGGGGGGGGGGGGGGGGGGGGGGGGGGGGGGGGGGGGGGGGGGGGGGGGGGGGGGGGGGGGGGGGGGGGGGGGGGGGGGGGGGGGGGGGGGGGGGGGGGGGGGGGGGGGGGGGGGGGGGGGGGGGGGGGGGGGGGGGGGGGGGGGGGGGGGGGGGGGGGGGGGGGGGGGGGGGGGGGGGGGGGGGGGGGGGGGGGGGGGGGGGGGGGGGGGGGGGGGGGGGGGGGGGGGGGGGGGGGGGGGGGGGGGGGGGGGGGGGGGGGGGGGGGGGGGGGGGGGGGGGGGGGGGGGGGGGGGGGGGGGGGGGGGGGGGGGGGGGGGGGGGGGGGGGGGGGGGGGGGGGGGGGGGGGGGGGGGGGGGGGGGGGGGGGGGGGGGGGGGGGGGGGGGGGGGGGGGGGGGGGGGGGGGGGGGGGGGGGGGGGGGGGGGGGGGGGGGGGGGGGGGGGGGGGGGGGGGGGGGGGGGGGGGGGGGGGGGGGGGGGGGGGGGGGGGGGGGGGGGGGGGGGGGGGGGGGGGGGGGGGGGGGGGGGGGGGGGGGGGGGGGGGGGGGGGGGGGGGGGGGGGGGGGGGGGGGGGGGGGGGGGGGGGGGGGGGGGGGGGGGGGGGGGGGGGGGGGGGGGGGGGGGGGGGGGGGGGGGGGGGGGGGGGGGGGGGGGGGGGGGGGGGGGGGGGGGGGGGGGGGGGGGGGGGGGGGGGGGGGGGGGGGGGGGGGGGGGGGGGGGGGGGGGGGGGGGGGGGGGGGGGGGGGGGGGGGGGGGGGGGGGGGGGGGGGGGGGGGGGGGGGGGGGGGGGGGGGGGGGGGGGGGGGGGGGGGGGGGGGGGGGGGGGGGGGGGGGGGGGGGGGGGGGGGGGGGGGGGGGGGGGGGGGGGGGGGGGGGGGGGGGGGGGGGGGGGGGGGGGGGGGGGGGGGGGGGGGGGGGGGGGGGGGGGGGGGGGGGGGGGGGGGGGGGGGGGGGGGGGGGGGGGGGGGGGGGGGGGGGGGGGGGGGGGGGGGGGGGGGGGGGGGGGGGGGGGGGGGGGGGGGGGGGGGGGGGGGGGGGGGGGGGGGGGGGGGGGGGGGGGGGGGGGGGGGGGGGGGGGGGGGGGGGGGGGGGGGGGGGGGGGGGGGGGGGGGGGGGGGGGGGGGGGGGGGGGGGGGGGGGGGGGGGGGGGGGGGGGGGGGGGGGGGGGGGGGGGGGGGGGGGGGGGGGGGGGGGGGGGGGGGGGGGGGGGGGGGGGGGGGGGGGGGGGGGGGGGGGGGGGGGGGGGGGGGGGGGGGGGGGGGGGGGGGGGGGGGGGGGGGGGGGGGGGGGGGGGGGGGGGGGGGGGGGGGGGGGGGGGGGGGGGGGGGGGGGGGGGGGGGGGGGGGGGGGGGGGGGGGGGGGGGGGGGGGGGGGGGGGGGGGGGGGGGGGGGGGGGGGGGGGGGGGGGGGGGGGGGGGGGGGGGGGGGGGGGGGGGGGGGGGGGGGGGGGGGGGGGGGGGGGGGGGGGGGGGGGGGGGGGGGGGGGGGGGGGGGGGGGGGGGGGGGGGGGGGGGGGGGGGGGGGGGGGGGGGGGGGGGGGGGGGGGGGGGGGGGGGGGGGGGGGGGGGGGGGGGGGGGGGGGGGGGGGGGGGGGGGGGGGGGGGGGGGGGGGGGGGGGGGGGGGGGGGGGGGGGGGGGGGGGGGGGGGGGGGGGGGGGGGGGGGGGGGGGGGGGGGGGGGGGGGGGGGGGGGGGGGGGGGGGGGGGGGGGGGGGGGGGGGGGGGGGGGGGGGGGGGGGGGGGGGGGGGGGGGGGGGGGGGGGGGGGGGGGGGGGGGGGGGGGGGGGGGGGGGGGGGGGGGGGGGGGGGGGGGGGGGGGGGGGGGGGGGGGGGGGGGGGGGGGGGGGGGGGGGGGGGGGGGGGGGGGGGGGGGGGGGGGGGGGGGGGGGGGGGGGGGGGGGGGGGGGGGGGGGGGGGGGGGGGGGGGGGGGGGGGGGGGGGGGGGGGGGGGGGGGGGGGGGGGGGGGGGGGGGGGGGGGGGGGGGGGGGGGGGGGGGGGGGGGGGGGGGGGGGGGGGGGGGGGGGGGGGGGGGGGGGGGGGGGGGGGGGGGGGGGGGGGGGGGGGGGGGGGGGGGGGGGGGGGGGGGGGGGGGGGGGGGGGGGGGGGGGGGGGGGGGGGGGGGGGGGGGGGGGGGGGGGGGGGGGGGGGGGGGGGGGGGGGGGGGGGGGGGGGGGGGGGGGGGGGGGGGGGGGGGGGGGGGGGGGGGGGGGGGGGGGGGGGGGGGGGGGGGGGGGGGGGGGGGGGGGGGGGGGGGGGGGGGGGGGGGGGGGGGGGGGGGGGGGGGGGGGGGGGGGGGGGGGGGGGGGGGGGGGGGGGGGGGGGGGGGGGGGGGGGGGGGGGGGGGGGGGGGGGGGGGGGGGGGGGGGGGGGGGGGGGGGGGGGGGGGGGGGGGGGGGGGGGGGGGGGGGGGGGGGGGGGGGGGGGGGGGGGGGGGGGGGGGGGGGGGGGGGGGGGGGGGGGGGGGGGGGGGGGGGGGGGGGGGGGGGGGGGGGGGGGGGGGGGGGGGGGGGGGGGGGGGGGGGGGGGGGGGGGGGGGGGGGGGGGGGGGGGGGGGGGGGGGGGGGGGGGGGGGGGGGGGGGGGGGGGGGGGGGGGGGGGGGGGGGGGGGGGGGGGGGGGGGGGGGGGGGGGGGGGGGGGGGGGGGGGGGGGGGGGGGGGGGGGGGGGGGGGGGGGGGGGGGGGGGGGGGGGGGGGGGGGGGGGGGGGGGGGGGGGGGGGGGGGGGGGGGGGGGGGGGGGGGGGGGGGGGGGGGGGGGGGGGGGGGGGGGGGGGGGGGGGGGGGGGGGGGGGGGGGGGGGGGGGGGGGGGGGGGGGGGGGGGGGGGGGGGGGGGGGGGGGGGGGGGGGGGGGGGGGGGGGGGGGGGGGGGGGGGGGGGGGGGGGGGGGGGGGGGGGGGGGGGGGGGGGGGGGGGGGGGGGGGGGGGGGGGGGGGGGGGGGGGGGGGGGGGGGGGGGGGGGGGGGGGGGGGGGGGGGGGGGGGGGGGGGGGGGGGGGGGGGGGGGGGGGGGGGGGGGGGGGGGGGGGGGGGGGGGGGGGGGGGGGGGGGGGGGGGGGGGGGGGGGGGGGGGGGGGGGGGGGGGGGGGGGGGGGGGGGGGGGGGGGGGGGGGGGGGGGGGGGGGGGGGGGGGGGGGGGGGGGGGGGGGGGGGGGGGGGGGGGGGGGGGGGGGGGGGGGGGGGGGGGGGGGGGGGGGGGGGGGGGGGGGGGGGGGGGGGGGGGGGGGGGGGGGGGGGGGGGGGGGGGGGGGGGGGGGGGGGGGGGGGGGGGGGGGGGGGGGGGGGGGGGGGGGGGGGGGGGGGGGGGGGGGGGGGGGGGGGGGGGGGGGGGGGGGGGGGGGGGGGGGGGGGGGGGGGGGGGGGGGGGGGGGGGGGGGGGGGGGGGGGGGGGGGGGGGGGGGGGGGGGGGGGGGGGGGGGGGGGGGGGGGGGGGGGGGGGGGGGGGGGGGGGGGGGGGGGGGGGGGGGGGGGGGGGGGGGGGGGGGGGGGGGGGGGGGGGGGGGGGGGGGGGGGGGGGGGGGGGGGGGGGGGGGGGGGGGGGGGGGGGGGGGGGGGGGGGGGGGGGGGGGGGGGGGGGGGGGGGGGGGGGGGGGGGGGGGGGGGGGGGGGGGGGGGGGGGGGGGGGGGGGGGGGGGGGGGGGGGGGGGGGGGGGGGGGGGGGGGGGGGGGGGGGGGGGGGGGGGGGGGGGGGGGGGGGGGGGGGGGGGGGGGGGGGGGGGGGGGGGGGGGGGGGGGGGGGGGGGGGGGGGGGGGGGGGGGGGGGGGGGGGGGGGGGGGGGGGGGGGGGGGGGGGGGGGGGGGGGGGGGGGGGGGGGGGGGGGGGGGGGGGGGGGGGGGGGGGGGGGGGGGGGGGGGGGGGGGGGGGGGGGGGGGGGGGGGGGGGGGGGGGGGGGGGGGGGGGGGGGGGGGGGGGGGGGGGGGGGGGGGGGGGGGGGGGGGGGGGGGGGGGGGGGGGGGGGGGGGGGGGGGGGGGGGGGGGGGGGGGGGGGGGGGGGGGGGGGGGGGGGGGGGGGGGGGGGGGGGGGGGGGGGGGGGGGGGGGGGGGGGGGGGGGGGGGGGGGGGGGGGGGGGGGGGGGGGGGGGGGGGGGGGGGGGGGGGGGGGGGGGGGGGGGGGGGGGGGGGGGGGGGGGGGGGGGGGGGGGGGGGGGGGGGGGGGGGGGGGGGGGGGGGGGGGGGGGGGGGGGGGGGGGGGGGGGGGGGGGGGGGGGGGGGGGGGGGGGGGGGGGGGGGGGGGGGGGGGGGGGGGGGGGGGGGGGGGGGGGGGGGGGGGGGGGGGGGGGGGGGGGGGGGGGGGGGGGGGGGGGGGGGGGGGGGGGGGGGGGGGGGGGGGGGGGGGGGGGGGGGGGGGGGGGGGGGGGGGGGGGGGGGGGGGGGGGGGGGGGGGGGGGGGGGGGGGGGGGGGGGGGGGGGGGGGGGGGGGGGGGGGGGGGGGGGGGGGGGGGGGGGGGGGGGGGGGGGGGGGGGGGGGGGGGGGGGGGGGGGGGGGGGGGGGGGGGGGGGGGGGGGGGGGGGGGGGGGGGGGGGGGGGGGGGGGGGGGGGGGGGGGGGGGGGGGGGGGGGGGGGGGGGGGGGGGGGGGGGGGGGGGGGGGGGGGGGGGGGGGGGGGGGGGGGGGGGGGGGGGGGGGGGGGGGGGGGGGGGGGGGGGGGGGGGGGGGGGGGGGGGGGGGGGGGGGGGGGGGGGGGGGGGGGGGGGGGGGGGGGGGGGGGGGGGGGGGGGGGGGGGGGGGGGGGGGGGGGGGGGGGGGGGGGGGGGGGGGGGGGGGGGGGGGGGGGGGGGGGGGGGGGGGGGGGGGGGGGGGGGGGGGGGGGGGGGGGGGGGGGGGGGGGGGGGGGGGGGGGGGGGGGGGGGGGGGGGGGGGGGGGGGGGGGGGGGGGGGGGGGGGGGGGGGGGGGGGGGGGGGGGTGTGGCTAACAAAAGAGACAAGGTGTACATGTTGTATATGTATATGTCATCCAGTTTAACTTCCCTTGATTTTTGCACGTATGACACATGTATACATGAGTAACTTTCATAGTTCATAAAAACTAAAGCCAAAAAATTATCACAAGAAGTAGAAGGCATGAAAATATTAGAACTCAGTTTGCACATATAAGTGAAGCTCTTATTCATTTCAAAAGATTCGCAATGTTCATCCTTAAACCATCCCAACTTTGGTGAATAAACCTTACTTGCATCAAATTTACATGCTACAACATGCTTAAATAAGCAAACATGCAATAAGTCATTGGACACAGAATCATCACCAAGATTGGAGGCCATATCAAAATGATTAAACATTAGTTCTTTTGCATCAACAGTTAATTCAATGGGTGCACTCAAAATTATTGATATTTCAGTTGTTTGATCACATGACGCATTCATGACAGTAACAAGATTCTCTAAAATAGGTGGTGTGCTCAAATCAACAGGTAACTCAATACATGACGAATTCAAGTTAACTAGGCATGCATCATTCTCATGTGAAGTTATATCATCAATACCTTTACTGTTACCTTGTGGCAAAGATGTAGCTGATGTAGGTACGGACGTTCACAATGTACCATACCCTTGAGATGATGCCGCGCTCATAATCCGAGGTGCAATTATGGAGGAACCCACCGGCGGTGGCGAGCATGAACTGGAATATTAGTTGTTGTAGTCACCTAATGCATCCTCCTTTATCTGTCTCTCAAAGGTACAAGCACGGACATGCATACCAATAATGCAACGAGGAATATACTGAAATCTTGCCTGAATATCATGGTTCAAACCACCAAAAAATCTACTCATTGTATCATCCTCAAATTCTTCTATGTCACAATGATGCATATAAGATTTGAACTCTTGGTAGAAGCATGAACAGTGTTACTGCCTTGTTTTAGTTCCTCCAATTTGCGACGCAATTCACGACGATAGTAAGGAGGAAAAAATTGTTTTCTCAGGGGGGGGGGGGGGGGGGGGGGGGGGGGGGGGGGGGGGGGGGGGGGGGGGGGGGGGGGGGGGGGGGGGGGGGGGGGGGGGGGGGGGGGGGGGGGGGGGGGGGGGGGGGGGGGGGGGGGGGGGGGGGGGGGGGGGGGGGGGGGGGGGGGGGGGGGGGGGGGGGGGGGGGGGGGGGGGGGGGGGGGGGGGGGGGGGGGGGGGGGGGGGGGGGGGGGGGGGGGGGGGGGGGGGGGGGGGGGGGGGGGGGGGGGGGGGGGGGGGGGGGGGGGGGGGGGGGGGGGGGGGGGGGGGGGGGGGGGGGGGGGGGGGGGGGGGGGGGGGGGGGGGGGGGGGGGGGGGGGGGGGGGGGGGGGGGGGGGGGGGGGGGGGGGGGGGGGGGGGGGGGGGGGGGGGGGGGGGGGGGGGGGGGGGGGGGGGGGGGGGGGGGGGGGGGGGGGGGGGGGGGGGGGGGGGGGGGGGGGGGGGGGGGGGGGGGGGGGGGGGGGGGGGGGGGGGGGGGGGGGGGGGGGGGGGGGGGGGGGGGGGGGGGGGGGGGGGGGGGGGGGGGGGGGGGGGGGGGGGGGGGGGGGGGGGGGGGGGGGGGGGGGGGGGGGGGGGGGGGGGGGGGGGGGGGGGGGGGGGGGGGGGGGGGGACGCTCAACGACGATACTATGCTGGTCCTAGGCTAGACCGAACTAGAGACGCGAGCCTAGAACACTAATGAGGTCACGTCGTAGCACAACTAGCATCAATGAAGGATACTAAGTAGTTCTGGACAGCAAGATATAAGTGAAGATCACAACGGCAGTAAAGATAATGATGTGAAACAACAGCCAAGCAGGATATATCAACAACTTTGTCTCCAACTTTCCTCTGAAAAAGTTTGTGCCGATTTTTTGATTACTTTTTTTCAAGAATGGTATTGACTCAAGCTTTCAAACACAAAAGTAATCACTCAATTCCGAGTTGATATGATGAGTCAAAAAATTCAAAAACTGGCCTGAAAAACTGGAATAAGCTGTGTTCATGAACTTCGGAGGGCAAAAAGACCTATTTAGAAGCCGATTTTGAGGTGCCAAATATTTAACTAGCTTCTTCAACTATTTAGATGCGGCACGTCGCTAGCTTTCGTTTGAGTACTCGCGGAGGCAAAACGGACTTCGTATGAGGAAGTTATGCCTGTTTTACTGAACAGTGCACAAAACAGATTCCAATCCGAATTCAACTACGAGATTGAGTCTAAAAAGATCCGAATTTTGTTTTTTTTCTTCTCTTTTTTTTCCTCACAGGGGGGGGGGGGGGGGGGGGGGGGGGGGGGGGGGGGGGGGGGGGGGGGGGGGGGGGGGGGGGGGGGGGGGGGGGGGGGGGGGGGGGGGGGGGGGGGGGGGGGGGGGGGGGGGGGGGGGGGGGGGGGGGGGGGTGCTGTCCAAAAAGTTCTCTCACGTCACTTTTGGCCCAAGAGAAGATAGAGTTCAAGTCTCTCACGTTCTGGATTCAGATTCGGACTGCACAGACACACCTGACTCAAAACGCACACAAGTTTTTCATACGGACTCCGAATTGGGTGATTCTTTTTTTGTTGGAAACTAGATTTCGTGCACTTTCCAACCCAATTGGAATCACCTTCAAATTCGTCCGGAGCGCTGAGTTGTGGACGAAACAATCTGATGCTGCAGCAGAATCCGAGTCAAACTACAAGTCCAAAGGTGTTACATCACCTCCACTTGGGCCCATTGGCCTTGTACGACCTAGATTTAGTTTTAGGCTGCCTTGGGACGTCCTCCCACCTCCTTGGCCTCCACCCCTTGCTCCTATATAAGTAGATCCATGTAGTAGCTTTTTCTTGGGGATTTGTTTAGTTAAAAGTTAGCCAACGCAACTTCGTGTACTTCGTTTGTGTCCAACGACCAGACCAAGACCGCTTATGGATCCCCACCATTATCAATACCTCATATATATTTGCAATATTCAGATTGCTTTATCATATTCTTGCTCGTTCTTCGATTGCTTGCAGGAATAGACCAAGATAAGGGGGGGGGGGGGGGGGGGGGGGGGGGGGGGGGGGGGGGGGGGGGGGGGGGGGGGGGGGGGGGGGGGGGGGGGGGGGGGGGGGGGGGGGGGGGGGGGGGGGGGGGGGGGGGGGGGGGGGGGGGGGGGGGGGGGGGGGGGGGGGGGGGGGGGGGGGGGGGGGGGGGGGGGGGGGGGGGGGGGGGGGGGGGGGGGGGGGGGGGGGGGGGGGGGGGGGGGGGGGGGGGGGGGGGGGGGGGGGGGGGGGGGGGGGGGGGGGGGGGGGGGGGGGGGGGGGGGGGGGGGGGGGGGGGGGGGGGGGGGGGGGGGGGGGGGGGGGGGGGGGGGGGGGGGGGGGGGGGGGGGGGGGGGGGGGGGGGGGGGGGGGGGGGGGGGGGGGGGGGGGGGGGGGGGGGGGGGGGGGGGGGGGGGGGGGGGGGGGGGGGGGGGGGGGGGGGGGGGGGGGGGGGGGGGGGGGGGGGGGGGGGGGGGGGGGGGGGGGGGGGGGGGGGGGGGGGGGGGGGGGGGGGGGGGGGGGGGGGGGAATTTAAGAGCTATGTTTTTGTCAGAGCTCACTAACTTTGTGCAGAGTGTTGACCTACCTTTGCGGGACATGATCAGATTTGCTCATGAAACAATGGCAGAATACATATTAATAGGATGGAAGCTTTTAATGCTTTCATATCTGAAACTGAACTACAGGAACTGAGAAGGGTTGGTGGCCTGGACTAACAAACAAGACAGGCCAGTGAGAGAAGTTTTGGATAGAGTTCTGGTTTCTTCAACTTATGAGGATTTATTTCCTAAGTTTTACTATCCCTCTTGCAAGCTGGGTCAGATCATTGTCCTTTACTTCTAGAAAATGGGGAAGATAGGGGCTGCCACTAAGTTTCGTTTTGAACCATCCGCAAGAAGGGTTTAGAGATATGCTGTTACAGAAATGGCCTACAAGAACTGTTGCAAATGTTCCATTCCAGACTATTGGAAACAAGTGTCTCAGGGCTTCAGGAAGTTCTTGAGAGGGTGGAAGGCAAATGATGCTACTGACAATAGAAGAAGTAAATCCAATCCAATCCCTGCTTTAGCCTTGCTGCTTATTCACTGGCAATCCAACCATACCATTCTTGTCTATCAGGATCAGTCTTTCCCTCAAGTCACCTTAACATGCTTCTTTCTTTCCTTCACTATGCAGATACAAAACTAGGTTGCGGACGCATAAAGCCACCGATACTATTGGTCAGAAGTATGATTTGACAAAAACTACTACTTTAGCAGCTATGGGGGGGGGGGGGGGGGGGGGGGGGGGGGGGGGGGGGGGGGGGGGGGGGGGGGGGGGGGGGGGGGGGGGGGGGGGGGGGGGGGGGGGGGGGGGGGGGGGGGGGGGGGGGGGGGGGGGGGGGGGGGGGGGGGGGGGGGGGGGGGGGGGGGGGGGGGGGGGGGGGGGGGGGGGGGGGGGGGGGGGGGGGGGGGGGGGGGGGGGGGGGGGGGGGGGGGGGGGGGGGGGGGGGGGGGGGGGGGGGGGGGGGGGGGGGGGGGGGGGGGGGGGGGGGGGGGGGGGGGGGGGGGGGGGGGGGGGGGGGGGGGGGGGGGGGGGGGGGGGGGGGGGGGGGGGGGGGGGGGGGGGGGGGGGGGGGGGGGGGGGGGGGGGGGGGGGGGGGGGGGGGGGGGGGGGGGGGGGGGGGGGGGGGGGGGGGGGGGGGGGGGGGGGGGGGGGGGGGGGGGGGGGGGGGGGGGGGGGGGGGGGGGGGGGGGGGGGGGGGGGGGGGGGGGGGGGGGGGGGGGGGGGGGGGGGGGGGGGGGGGGGGGGGGGGGGGGGGGGGGGGGGGGGGGGGGGGGGGGGGGGGGGGGGGGGGGGGGGGGGGGGGGGGGGGGGGGGGGGGGGGGGGGGGGGGGGGGGGGGGGGGGGGGGGGGGGGGGGGGGGGGGGGGGGGGGGGGGGGGGGGGGGGGGGGGGGGGGGGGGGGGGGGGGGGGGGGGGGGGGGGGGGGGGGGGGGGGGGGGGGGGGGGGGGGGGGGGGGGGGGGGGGGGGGGGGGGGGGGGGGGGGGGGGGGGGGGGGGGGGGGGGGGGGGGGGGGGGGGGGGGGGGGGGGGGGGGGGGGGGGGGGGGGGGGGGGGGGGGGGGGGGGGGGGGGGGGGGGGGGGGGGGGGGGGGGGGGGGGGGGGGGGGGGGGGGGGGGGGGGGGGGGGGGGGGGGGGGGGGGGGGGGGGGGGGGGGGGGGGGGGGGGGGGGGGGGGGGGGGGGGGGGGGGGGGGGGGGGGGGGGGGGGGGGGGGGGGGGGGGGGGGGGGGGGGGGGGGGGGGGGGGGGGGGGGGGGGGGGGGGGGGGGGGGGGGGGGGGGGGGGGGGGGGGGGGGGGGGGGGGGGGGGGGGGGGGGGGGGGGGGGGGGGGGGGGGGGGGGGGGGGGGGGGGGGGGGGGGGGGGGGGGGGGGGGGGGGGGGGGGGGGGGGGGGGGGGGGGGGGGGGGGGGGGGGGGGGGGGGGGGGGGGGGGGGGGGGGGGGGGGGGGGGGGGGGGGGGGGGGGGGGGGGGGGGGGGGGGGGGGGGGGGGGGGGGGGGGGGGGGGGGGGGGGGGGGGGGGGGGGGGGGGGGGGGGGGGGGGGGGGGGGGGGGGGGGGGGGGGGGGGGGGGGGGGGGGGGGGGGGGGGGGGGGGGGGGGGGGGGGGGGGGGGGGGGGGGGGGGGGGGGGGGGGGGGGGGGGGGGGGGGGGGGGGGGGGGGGGGGGGGGGGGGGGGGGGGGGGGGGGGGGGGGGGGGGGGGGGGGGGGGGGGGGGGGGGGGGGGGGGGGGGGGGGGGGGGGGGGGGGGGGGGGGGGGGGGGGGGGGGGGGGGGGGGGGGGGGGGGGGGGGGGGGGGGGGGGGGGGGGGGGGGGGGGGGGGGGGGGGGGGGGGGGGGGGGGGGGGGGGGGGGGGGGGGGGGGGGGGGGGGGGGGGGGGGGGGGGGGGGGGGGGGGGGGGGGGGGGGGGGGGGGGGGGGGGGGGGGGGGGGGGGGGGGGGGGGGGGGGGGGGGGGGGGGGGGGGGGGGGGGGGGGGGGGGGGGGGGGGGGGGGGGGGGGGGGGGGGGGGGGGGGGGGGGGGGGGGGGGGGGGGGGGGGGGGGGGGGGGGGGGGGGGGGGGGGGGGGGGGGGGGGGGGGGGGGGGGGGGGGGGGGGGGGGGGGGGGGGGGGGGGGGGGGGGGGGGGGGGGGGGGGGGGGGGGGGGGGGGGGGGGGGGGGGGGGGGGGGGGGGGGGGGGGGGGGGGGGGGGGGGGGGGGGGGGGGGGGGGGGGGGGGGGGGGGGGGGGGGGGGGGGGGGGGGGGGGGGGGGGGGGGGGGGGGGGGGGGGGGGGGGGGGGGGGGGGGGGGGGGGGGGGGGGGGGGGGGGGGGGGGGGGGGGGGGGGGGGGGGGGGGGGGGGGGGGGGGGGGGGGGGGGGGGGGGGGGGGGGGGGGGGGGGGGGGGGGGGGGGGGGGGGGGGGGGGGGGGGGGGGGGGGGGGGGGGGGGGGGGGGGGGGGGGGGGGGGGGGGGGGGGGGGGGGGGGGGGGGGGGGGGGGGGGGGGGGGGGGGGGGGGGGGGGGGGGGGGGGGGGGGGGGGGGGGGGGGGGGGGGGGGGGGGGGGGGGGGGGGGGGGGGGGGGGGGGGGGGGGGGGGGGGGGGGGGGGGGGGGGGGGGGGGGGGGGGGGGGGGGGGGGGGGGGGGGGGGGGGGGGGGGGGGGGGGGGGGGGGGGGGGGGGGGGGGGGGGGGGGGGGGGGGGGGGGGGGGGGGGGGGGGGGGGGGGGGGGGGGGGGGGGGGGGGGGGGGGGGGGGGGGGGGGGGGGGGGGGGGGGGGGGGGGGGGGGGGGGGGGGGGGGGGGGGGGGGGGGGGGGGGGGGGGGGGGGGGGGGGCTACCGAATGGGAGTTCTTGTACCTGCTAGAACGGCATCTGCTCGAACTTTTGTTTCTTAGAAAAGAAAATATGAACTCACAATGTGCAACAGAAATGTACCCACCGGTTGAGAAACCACCATAGTTGGATGATTGCTCGCGCTAGTAAGACAGCTTTGACTCTTCTTGATCATGATCTGGTGATCGGTCACACCCTCTTTAGAGGTTCTAGGCCCTGCCTATTGAGTCATCTACCACAGAAACAGAGTCTCGTGATGATCCTGGTACAAAAGGTTTGTCAGGCCCGCATTCAGAGACTTCTGCCTCAGACTCATATCCATAAAGATATTCTCTCGCTTTCTAGCTGTACCCTTCTTCACACCCACCACGGAGGTTAGAGATTTCCCGTTATCAACATTGTCCAGGCAGGACTCTATTTTTAGAATGCTCGGAGCCAACCAAACAGTTTGCTACGTCCCTCGAGAAAATCAAAACTTCATTGGAAATTCAGGACCAACTTAGGAAGGCACGGACTCATACTTTGTAAGGTCGAAGTCCACACATAAGAAAATAACTAGTGCCTAGGAATACCCCCTTCTTCACCAAAGGGTGCGGTTAACTAACCCAATTCACCGGGATCAGACGCTATGTCAGACATTTAGCTAAGACTTTATGCTCTTTTGATTGAATTATAAGAGAATTCAATCCCTAATTGGGCGTACCTTCGTTGACATCGAAATGCGCTCGCTTGAAGCCCCTACGGAGGCGGGTTTGTAAGAGAAATAAGAGGTGAATTAGCGCAGTTAAGAACTTCCTAAGGGCTACCACCGGTGGCCACCTCAAATAATGGATCAATTGGAGCTTATTTGTTAAAGCCACCACCCTGGTATCACAGATCCAACTTGGTTCAACGAATAGAAACAAGAATTTCAAGGGATAAATATTAATGGCCGCCGCATCGCTCGTGTAATTTGCTAATCAAAATTCAACATTTAAGTGCATTTCAGTAGCTTGAAAACGAAGTCATTGCTACTGGCTTCACTATTTTAGAGATTACTCTGGGCAG
This sequence comes from Thinopyrum obtusiflorum, assembly GCA_036873465.1. Classification (NCBI taxonomy): domain Eukaryota; kingdom Viridiplantae; phylum Streptophyta; class Magnoliopsida; order Poales; family Poaceae; genus Thinopyrum; species Thinopyrum obtusiflorum. The sequence goes on along the minus strand of JAAAWM010011459.1, from coordinate 55,431 downwards.
AATCCACTGACTTCAATAGCCAATTGGACCACTGCCTCCTTCAACAGGAGTAATAAAAATGCTTTCTACCGTCGCCTACTTCTCCGGGAGACCAGTCTAAAACCAACCAAAAGGTGAACAAAATAAGTCATAACAGAGGTTTCGAGAGTGCCCAACTTCACCACCCGCTCTTAGATTCCAGAATTCGTGGCCTGAGCTTCATTCATTGATTTATTCGGGTGCATTCCTTTCGCACCCCGGTTATGAAATTCCGTACTCATTAAGTGCTGGCCCCCTTCATCGTCAGATTTAGGTTCACCGCTAGCATAGCATTCTCAAATGCAGATTGCTCCCCGCTTGAGCTAGCATACTTTGTTGGATTTACGACAGACCCCCCTATCATAGTTGTCCCTATAGATATAGAGATCGCCCTGGTGTTATTAGTACACCTACCCTTAGCTATCAATATCAAAATCCCTACTTGTCTTTGGGTTCAACAATGCACACTAACGGGATGAAATCTACGCCCAGCGGGGCAGCTGTACTTGTCCTCGGTTCAGTAACGGCAGTAGTGGAAATACCTGTTTCGGTTCCGGGAATCAGATCGGTTCCTTCCTCTGCTAAGGCTTTGGTTTCATCGTATTGACTACGAAAGGTACGGTGTAGGTTCCCACGATCTTTCCTACGATTTCTACGAATAGATGACTACGACTAACGTAAGAGGGATTCCTGCGACTAACGCTAGAGCAAAGGGAAAGGACAATGAAGCAGCAATAAACAGATTGAAGAGCTATTAGTATAGCAAGTATTAATTCAACAATTAGTTAGTTTGGGAAGACTGCTTTGCCTGGATTGATGGCGAGCCTGGAAGCCTTGCTTCTCCACTGGGGGCTAATTCCATAAACAAGTTGTTCTATCTCAAAAATCATTTTAGGAATGAATGAGAATTTCGTTAGATTTCGTATACAAGGTAATGCATCGTACCTCCGTTAAAGGCTCATTTTCTCCAATCTCTGAATTTCTGCGAAACGAATTGGCATATAGAGAATAGGTTTCTGGCATGACCAAAATGAACTTCACAGATCCGATACAAGAAAGGATCGATTCAAACAGCAATTATTAAGCGTCTCTGGATATTGTAGCAACCTACACGCCTGTCTAACCAATGTAGTTCTGTCGTCAAGTTGCTCTACTTGTTCGTTCTGATCTTTCCATTTCATGTAAAGCACAGGAACGCGGTGGATCGTACCCCCCTGAAACCTACAGATAGGGAGCTCCCAATAGAAGGGAGTAACCGAAATCAAGCTTGCTCACTGAGCATAAGAACATTGAAAGCAGGCGGACTATCAGCAGCATTGCGATTCTTTATTTGGGCAAAGCCAAGGTATCACTTCGGGAAGAAATGCTGTTTCAAACCACAAATGAGTTGGAATGGTCAATTTGGTTTTTCAGCTACTAGTACACTCGCTATGAAATCCTAGATCTTCTTGTGAGCTGTCTCCACACCATTGAGAAATATTTGGATCAATGATAGCAGAGGCAGGCAAGAAAAGCTGCTCAAAGGGGACGACACGATGATCGAGTTCGTGCTCGGGGAGTGCCATGTCTAGCTAGTTCGTGCAGACACCCGCCCTTTCCAATCAATGGAGAATGGTTACTAGAGCTAGCGCCTGTCCCACTTTAGAACACTAAGAATGTAATAAGCCTAGCCGGGACAAATGCACTCAGTGTTAGTCCGATCACCTCGGCTAAAATCATCTTCCCTTTATTAATGACCAAGGGTATCCATATCATGATATGTAGATACAAGAGGGCAGAGGCATTGATGCGCGTAGGATGCGTGTCTGCTTTCCTGTTGTTTGAAGGAGTAGATACATTCATTTCCTTTTGCCAGAGTGAGAGTGAGAGTTGTGTGGGATGTTGACAATCACTATCTCGTCTAGTGACGAGTGCTAACCTTACATGAATCATGCCAAGCACAGAAGAAAAAGAGGGGCTGGGCTGGTCTTAACTGAAAGTTGTCCTTGTCCGGCTGAGGAAAGAAAGGGATGACGAGACGGGGACCCAAAGGTTCCCGGTGAGGAGGCCCGATGCAATGTTCGAAACTGTTGTTCCAGTTGTTCCTGTATGAGGAAGAAGACTCCTTACGAAAGCTGGTTCAAACCTTTGTTCCTTGTTCCTCGGCCTTAGTTAGCATTTTTTCAAACAGTGAAATACACCTTTGTCCTGCGTTGCATGGTGAGAGTGTGAATGGAGACGGGGTGCCACTTTTAAATAGGGGCAATCCCGAATAAGAATTGAAGGAAAAACAGGCAAGCACTCAAGCGTGAGCTGAAATACCGGGTCCTCACATAGGAAAATTAGTATGACAGGCCGATAGATCCAGGGTCCCCAGGTCCAAATTCTTTCCAATCAAGTACGAGTTCAAAACAGAGTTTTTCGGGGCTATCGATTCGTAGTTTTCGAATCTATCGAGTTTCTCCGGATCAGGAGGCTTTACATACAAAGCCGACAACACGGTAACATTACGCTTCTCTTTCTTATTCTTATTCTTATTTATATAATTTGTGCTACTTTCACATGAAGTGAAAGGGACGCTGTTCAGAAGAGCCTTCCTACATTTGCGCCCTGCTAAAAGCTATCGCACCACATGGTGCAGAGACACTCGACAAAAGACGAGCAATAGCCCTTGGCAGCCCCCATGGCTGCTGCCTCTGCGCCATCTTGCACTCGATCCTCCGGCCTTCTGCCTGGATCCAAGGATGTCGGAACCTGGGGCGGGTTCAAAATGGCAGGGACTTCAACTGGTGGAGCAGGCAGAGCGGGGGGCGCATCCACGGGTTGAGCCTAATCCCCCGCTGGATCTGGCAGAACTGGCGGTGCGTCTGCGGGTTGAGCCTGACCCCCTGCAGGATTTGGTAAAACTTTCTCTCCGTCATCTAATAAAACTGTTTCAAAACGAAATCCATGGGTAAACAAAAATCAAAGAAAAAGAAAATGCAATTCGTTGGGGGAACGGGTTACACGATGAATCATCCCCCTATTAAGAAACCAAAGTAATAATAATGATACGAAAATCAAAAGGAGAAGGAAAGGCAATTCTAGGCCGATGGGAAAATGAAAAAAGAATTTCCCGAAAAAAAGGATGGGACCTGGAAATGGAAAACAAACCTACTATAATACGAATCCTCTTCTCGGGGATCATAATGTCAAGTTGCTTTCTTACTCGAAAGTTGTTGCGCGGTACTCGAAAGTACTAAATAGATAGGCGCTTGGGCCAGGTACAATTGAACGAAAAGAAGCAAACTACCGTTGTTTTAGGAGGTATGGGAGGGCGGAGACCGATCGAGAGAAGTGTCTTTTCTTGGCTATCCGGATTTATTGGATCATTCCTTCCTGTGACGCCTTTTCCCCCATCCATCTCCTACGCTACGCATGGAGTTAGCACAGTCTATGACTCGGTCCTGGGACTCCTTCTTTCTATGTATAGACATAAGGAGGTTCTGCTTTCTATTTATAGCTACTGGATCGTAGTATTTCCTAAGAAAAAAGGATACGTGAAACGTAGTTCCAATACCTCTGATGTGGTCCACCCTAAGAGCAAGCCAAAATTCTAGGTGAATGAAAGGGCAACTGCAGTTCAGCCTTTGATTGACTTCAACACAACTTACCCTTTAGGGTAATAGGATGCCACTACTTTCCCTTTAATCATTCAAGTTGGATAAAAAGATAGGAATAGGGATTTTCTTCTTGATCCAATCGGTACTCTTCTCTTGAATTGAGGGGTGGCCAAAACACCTTGTACCTTTCCCAATACTTGACCTTCGATGCAATTGTTTACCTTTCTAGTTTTGACGATGGAATGAATCTACATTTGACTTGTCCTCCATATGCAATAGTTTGATTGTCAGGTTTCAAGAATGCTGGAAGAGAAGGGAAACCTCAAAGGCAGAAGGTAGAAAAACGATTTCATCATCTTATGGAAGGCATTTCCGTTTTGGTAGACCATTGGGGAAGAAGGAACACTCACCGTAGGCAATTCGTAACTCTATAGATGCAAACCTTTGAGGTAGGCATTGACCATTTGGTACTGTCACTAGTTCGGCATACTATAGAAACCCTTTGGTATAGGTAGACGTGAAGCTACATCAAAAATTGTCATTCTATAGATAGCTTAAGTTTGATACCTTCACAAATCCCCATCATTGACCGAGATGGAGGTAATCTAACCATTGGAATATTTCCTTTCTGAAACCTGCTATCTTTCCACTTCTATCGGCTCACAACTTTTGGATCAATTCTGCGATAAGGCTGGATGGCCAAGGCGCCCTTTCGAGACTAGGACTCTCAGGTGGGTAAGATTCGGAAAACAGAAAAGCTTACCTGAATTCCTGCTTATCCCTAGGCTGCTGCTCTGTACTGCCTTCCCTCAAGTCGGTATCTTCTTCCATCATGAAAGTCGGTAAGCAATCTAGTCGGCAACAGGGAAATCAGGAACTCAAACTAATAGCTTCCTTGGTCTCTGAACAGAGCACTACACTAGATGAGGGAATCGATGGATGTGCACCTTTTAGGGGAAGAATGCCACAACCCTTCCTTCTGATACTTTGGGCCTTACAAGATTCTAGCACGTGTTGGTGCTGTTCCATATTAACACCGGGAGCTACCTTCAACTTCTCAAGTGCACCCTGTATTTTTCACGTCTCTAAGCTTCGACGTGTTGTTCCCCCGCCCACTGTCTTAGGTATCCTCTCGTTTACCATCTGAGACTGACAATCCCTCTGTCCCTATGCAAGTTTTGGTGAGTCGTTGGTATAAGTAATAAAGGGAGATCAAGTCCTGGAACAAGGCTTGATTCGCTGGTCCGAGTCGATGGCACTGGACAATACTTGGGAGGACCTCATCGACCTGAAGACTCATTTTCCTTATGCACCGGCTTGGGGTCAAGCGCTTTCTCAAGGAAGGGGGAATGTTAGCGCTTCTACTTCGAATACTCGTGCCCCGATTACAACACAAGACGACGTCGGCCCACGAGCCAGACCCAGGAAGAATACGAAGTCCAATTTCCTCAACCGCGCACACGGATAAGACGCGAGACAGTTTCTGAGGGATAGAAGTCTTGATCGGGCCAAGCCGGCATAACAGTTAGTAGTTCGCATTACTTTCTCTTCCGAAGCGCGCACATTCGAGTTCAGTATGGATGCACTGAGCGCTTAAGACCACTCGCTGGATGATATGGTCAATCATACTCCAGAGTGGGGACAGCATAACAATAACATTCTCTCTTTAGATTCGAGATGTATTGATCGAGACGTGCCCCCCCCCCCCCCCCCCCCCCCCCCCCCCCCCCCCCCCCCCCCCCCCCCCCCCCCCCCCCCCCCCCCCCCCCCCCCCCCCCCCCCCCCCCCCCCCCCCCCCCCCCCCCCCCCCCCCCCCCCCCCCCCCCCCCCCCCCCCCCCCCCCCCCCCCCCCCCCCCCCCCCCCCCCCCCCCCCCCCCCCCCCCCCCCCCCCCCCCCCCCCCCCCCCCCCCCCCCCCCCCCCCCCCCCCCCCCCCCCCCCCCCCCCCCCCCCCCCCCCCCCCCCCCCCCCCCCCCCCCCCCCCCCCCCCCCCCCCCCCCCCCCCCCCCCCCCCCCCCCCCCCCCCCCCCCCCCCCCCCCCCCCCCCCCCCCCCCCCCCCCCCCCCCCCCCCCCCCCCCCCCCCCCCCCCCCCCCCCCCCCCCCCCCCCCCCCCCCCCCCCCCCCCCCCCCCCCCCCCCCCCCCCCCCCCCCCCCCCCCCCCCCCCCCCCCCCCCCCCCCCCCCCCCCCCCCCCCCCCCCCCCCCCCCCCCCCCCCCCCCCCCCCCCCCCCCCCCCCCCCCCCCCCCCCCCCCCCCCCCCCCCCCCCCCCCCCCCCCCCCCCCCCCCCCCCCCCCCCCCCCCCCCCCCCCCCCCCCCCCCCCCCCCCCCCCCCCCCCCCCCCCCCCCCCCCCCCCCCCCCCCCCCCCCCCCCCCCCCCCCCCCCCCCCCCCCCCCCCCCCCCCCCCCCCCCCCCCCCCCCCCCCCCCCCCCCCCCCCCCCCCCCCCCCCCCCCCCCCCCCCCCCCCCCCCCCCCCCCCCCCCCCCCCCCCCCCCCCCCCCCCCCCCCCCCCCCCCCCCCCCCCCCCCCCCCCCCCCCCCCCCCCCCCCCCCCCCCCCCCCCCCCCCCCCCCCCCCCCCCCCCCCCCCCCCCCCCCCCCCCCCCCCCCCCCCCCCCCCCCCCCCCCCCCCCCCCCCCCCCCCCCCCCCCCCCCCCCCCCCCCCCCCCCCCCCCCCCCCCCCCCCCCCCCCCCCCCCCCCCCCCCCCCCCCCCCCCCCCCCCCCCCCCCCCCCCCCCCCCCCCCCCCCCCCCCCCCCCCCCCCCCCCCCCCCCCCCCCCCCCCCCCCCCCCCCCCCCCCCCCCCCCCCCCCCCCCCCCCCCCCCCCCCCCCCCCCCCCCCCCCCCCCCCCCCCCCCCCCCCCCCCCCCCCCCCCCCCCCCCCCCCCCCCCCCCCCCCCCCCCCCCCCCCCCCCCCCCCCCCCCCCCCCCCCCCCCCCCCCCCCCCCCCCCCCCCCCCCCCCCCCCCCCCCCCCCCCCCCCCCCCCCCCCCCCCCCCCCCCCCCCCCCCCCCCCCCCCCCCCCCCCCCCCCCCCCCCCCCCCCCCCCCCCCCCCCCCCCCCCCCCCCCCCCCCCCCCCCCCCCCCCCCCCCCCCCCCCCCCCCCCCCCCCCCCCCCCCCCCCCCCCCCCCCCCCCCCCCCCCCCCCCCCCCCCCCCCCCCCCCCCCCCCCCCCCCCCCCCCCCCCCCCCCCCCCCCCCCCCCCCCCCCCCCCCCCCCCCCCCCCCCCCCCCCCCCCCCCCCCCCCCCCCCCCCCCCCCCCCCCCCCCCCCCCCCCCCCCCCCCCCCCCCCCCCCCCCCCCCCCCCCCCCCCCCCCCCCCCCCCCCCCCCCCCCCCCCCCCCCCCCCCCCCCCCCCCCCCCCCCCCCCCCCCCCCCCCCCCCCCCCCCCCCCCCCCCCCCCCCCCCCCCCCCCCCCCCCCCCCCCCCCCCCCCCCCCCCCCCCCCCCCCCCCCCCCCCCCCCCCCCCCCCCCCCCCCCCCCCCCCCCCCCCCCCCCCCCCCCCCCCCCCCCCCCCCCCCCCCCCCCCCCCCCCCCCCCCCCCCCCCCCCCCCCCCCCCCCCCCCCCCCCCCCCCCCCCCCCCCCCCCCCCCCCCCCCCCCCCCCCCCCCCCCCCCCCCCCCCCCCCCCCCCCCCCCCCCCCCCCCCCCCCCCCCCCCCCCCCCCCCCCCCCCCCCCCCCCCCCCCCCCCCCCCCCCCCCCCCCCCCCCCCCCCCCCCCCCCCCCCCCCCCCCCCCCCCCCCCCCCCCCCCCCCCCCCCCCCCCCCCCCCCCCCCCCCCCCCCCCCCCCCCCCCCCCCCCCCCCCCCCCCCCCCCCCCCCCCCCCCCCCCCCCCCCCCCCCCCCCCCCCCCCCCCCCCCCCCCCCCCCCCCCCCCCCCCCCCCCCCCCCCCCCCCCCCCCCCCCCCCCCCCCCCCCCCCCCCCCCCCCCCCCCCCCCCCCCCCCCCCCCCCCCCCCCCCCCCCCCCCCCCCCCCCCCCCCCCCCCCCCCCCCCCCCCCCCCCCCCCCCCCCCCCCCCCCCCCCCCCCCCCCCCCCCCCCCCCCCCCCCCCCCCCCCCCCCCCCCCCCCCCCCCCCCCCCCCCCCCCCCCCCCCCCCCCCCCCCCCCCCCCCCCCCCCCCCCCCCCCCCCCCCCCCCCCCCCCCCCCCCCCCCCCCCCCCCCCCCCCCCCCCCCCCCCCCCCCCCCCCCCCCCCCCCCCCCCCCCCCCCCCCCCCCCCCCCCCCCCCCCCCCCCCCCCCCCCCCCCCCCCCCCCCCCCCCCCCCCCCCCCCCCCCCCCCCCCCCCCCCCCCCCCCCCCCCCCCCCCCCCCCCCCCCCCCCCCCCCCCCCCCCCCCCCCCCCCCCCCCCCCCCCCCCCCCCCCCCCCCCCCCCCCCCCCCCCCCCCCCCCCCCCCCCCCCCCCCCCCCCCCCCCCCCCCCCCCCCCCCCCCCCCCCCCCCCCCCCCCCCCCCCCCCCCCCCCCCCCCCCCCCCCCCCCCCCCCCCCCAGCAGAACAATGCCATGGCTGTCAAACTTGGCATTAAGGGACTGAAATCAAGTTTGGATGCAATGCAATGCAAACGCTCTCCACCTATAGATTCATGCTCAGAATATGATCCTAACAGTGATTCTGAGCTAGAGGGAGACCTAAGTCAATGTAGCTCCCTAGTGGAGGAGTCAGAGGAAGATGCCCTATCTTATTCACCCATCAAGGTACTTGCTCTAACTTTCCAAGGTTACATTGCTCGGAGAGTTCTCTTGAAGAAAAATTTAAATCACTCCCCTCAAGTCAAATAAAATCTTTTGAAAATCCAAATAAAAACTTGGGTGTCACACTACACTTAATGGTTCACATGTATTTCGGTAATCTTTAGTACCTCTAAAGTTCACAGGGTTTTCAAAATTCCGGCCCTTTGGATTGTTGGTCGTAGTGACATTGACCCAGATTACTACTGCAAGCCAGGTTTGTTTACTTGTCTTTCTTACTCATTCGATATAATATCCAATTATTCACGTCGATTAGTTGCAAACAATAAGTGCTAGACAAACTTCTTCATTCAGATTTTCGACGGTCTCTTACCGCAGTTACAATTCTGCATACTTGTCCTAGTAAGCTCACAAGTAAATGATTGATTCACTACATCTATGCTTGCCTTGTCATATTTGTTGTCAATATTCTTTTAGGGTGGACCACCCTGTTTCTAAATACTGGAACCGTCGACATGAGTGAATAGTATTTCTCTATGTGATCTCTTCCATCATGTGTGGGTAACAAACACTGCATTGTATAGAAAGGAAGTGTCATTTCTAGCTTTTACATAGGTTTCGATCTTTTACATGGAATACAATCTGCCTACTTGCTTTGTGTCGCACTACCAACACTCCACCCTTGAAGCTAAACATTACGCCACTCATAATTGCTTAGTTTATTTGTTCAAATACGAATTTCATATGATTCTAATGTTCCTACTTCAGTTTTGAAATGTGTGCCTGCCTGTTATAGAGACATAAGGGGTTTGTATTTCTGTGTGTGTTCTGGTCAGCACGGTTGGGGAGGTGAACTTTGCATATGCAGGGGTTTAAAGGGAGACACTCTCCGATTTGAATCCGCAATGCATTCCATAGATAATCTAACTAGTTTTTATGTTTTCATGAATCTCAGATTCTGAACAGCATCATAATGATTATGAGCCCCCCCCCCCCCCCCCCCCCCCCCCCCCCCCCCCCCCCCCCCCCCCCCCCCCCCCCCCCCCCCCCCCCCCCCCCCCCCCCCCCCCCCCCCCCCCCCCCCCCCCCCCCCCCCCCCCCCCCCCCCCCCCCCCCCCCCCCCCCCCCCCCCCCCCCCCCCCCCCCCCCCCCCCCCCCCCCCCCCCCCCCCCCCCCCCCCCCCCCCCCCCCCCCCCCCCCCCCCCCCCCCCCCCCCCCCCCCCCCCCCCCCCCCCCCCCCCCCCCCCCCCCCCCCCCCCCCCCCCCCCCCCCCCCCCCCCCCCCCCCCCCCCCCCCCCCCCCCCCCCCCCCCCCCCCCCCCCCCCCCCCCCCCCCCCCCCCCCCCCCCCCCCCCCCCCCCCCCCCCCCCCCCCCCCCCCCCCCCCCCCCCCCCCCCCCCCCCCCCCCCCCCCCCCCCCCCCCCCCCCCCCCCCCCCCCCCCCCCCCCCCCCCCCCCCCCCCCCCCCCCCCCCCCCCCCCCCCCCCCCCCCCCCCCCCCCCCCCCCCCCCCCCCCCCCCCCCCCCCCCCCCCCCCCCCCCCCCCCCCCCCCCCCCCCCCCCCCCCCCCCCCCCCCCCCCCCCCCCCCCCCCCCCCCCCCCCCCCCCCCCCCCCCCCCCCCCCCCCCCCCCCCCCCCCCCCCCCCCCCCCCCCCCCCCCCCCCCCCCCCCCCCCCCCCCCCCCCCCCCCCCCCCCCCCCCCCCCCCCCCCCCCCCCCCCCCCCCCCCCCCCCCCCCCCCCCCCCCCCCCCCCCCCCCCCCCCCCCCCCCCCCCCCCCCCCCCCCCCCCCCCCCCCCCCCCCCCCCCCCCCCCCCCCCCCCCCCCCCCCCCCCCCCCCCCCCCCCCCCCCCCCCCCCCCCCCCCCCCCCCCCCCCCCCCCCCCCCCCCCCCCCCCCCCCCCCCCCCCCCCCCCCCCCCCCCCCCCCCCCCCCCCCCCCCCCCCCCCCCCCCCCCCCCCCCCCCCCCCCCCCCCCCCCCCCCCCCCCCCCCCCCCCCCCCCCCCCCCCCCCCCCCCCCCCCCCCCCCCCCCCCCCCCCCCCCCCCCCCCCCCCCCCCCCCCCCCCCCCCCCCCCCCCCCCCCCCCCCCCCCCCCCCCCCCCCCCCCCCCCCCCCCCCCCCCCCCCCCCCCCCCCCCCCCCCCCCCCCCCCCCCCCCCCCCCCCCCCCCCCCCCCCCCCCCCCCCCCCCCCCCCCCCCCCCCCCCCCCCCCCCCCCCCCCCCCCCCCCCCCCCCCCCCCCCCCCCCCCCCCCCCCCCCCCCCCCCCCCCCCCCCCCCCCCCCCCCCCCCCCCCCCCCCCCCCCCCCCCCCCCCCCCCCCCCCCCCCCCCCCCCCCCCCCCCCCCCCCCCCCCCCCCCCCCCCCCCCCCCCCCCCCCCCCCCCCCCCCCCCCCCCCCCCCCCCCCCCCCCCCCCCCCCCCCCCCCCCCCCCCCCCCCCCCCCCCCCCCCCCCCCCCCCCCCCCCCCCCCCCCCCCCCCCCCCCCCCCCCCCCCCCCCCCCCCCCCCCCCCCCCCCCCCCCCCCCCCCCCCCCCCCCCCCCCCCCCCCCCCCCCCCCCCCCCCCCCCCCCCCCCCCCCCCCCCCCCCCCCCCCCCCCCCCCCCCCCCCCCCCCCCCCCCCCCCCCCCCCCCCCCCCCCCCCCCCCCCCCCCCCCCCCCCCCCCCCCCCCCCCCCCCCCCCCCCCCCCCCCCCCCCCCCCCCCCCCCCCCCCCCCCCCCCCCCCCCCCCCCCCCCCCCCCCCCCCCCCCCCCCCCCCCCCCCCCCCCCCCCCCCCCCCCCCCCCCCCCCCCCCCCCCCCCCCCCCCCCCCCCCCCCCCCCCCCCCCCCCCCCCCCCCCCCCCCCCCCCCCCCCCCCCCCCCCCCCCCCCCCCCCCCCCCCCCCCCCCCCCCCCCCCCCCCCCCCCCCCCCCCCCCCCCCCCCCCCCCCCCCCCCCCCCCCCCCCCCCCCCCCCCCCCCCCCCCCCCCCCCCCCCCCCCCCCCCCCCCCCCCCCCCCCCCCCCCCCCCCCCCCCCCCCCCCCCCCCCCCCCCCCCCCCCCCCCCCCCCCCCCCCCCCCCCCCCCCCCCCCCCCCCCCCCCCCCCCCCCCCCCCCCCCCCCCCCCCCCCCCCCCCCCCCCCCCCCCCCCCCCCCCCCCCCCCCCCCCCCCCCCCCCCCCCCCCCCCCCCCCCCCCCCCCCCCCCCCCCCCCCCCCCCCCCCCCCCCCCCCCCCCCCCCCCCCCCCCCCCCCCCCCCCCCCCCCCCCCCCCCCCCCCCCCCCCCCCCCCCCCCCCCCCCCCCCCCCCCCCCCCCCCCCCCCCCCCCCCCCCCCCCCCCCCCCCCCCCCCCCCCCCCCCCCCCCCCCCCCCCCCCCCCCCCCCCCCCCCCCCCCCCCCCCCCCCCCCCCCCCCCCCCCCCCCCCCCCCCCCCCCCCCCCCCCCCCCCCCCCCCCCCCCCCCCCCCCCCCCCCCCCCCCCCCCCCCCCCCCCCCCCCCCCCCCCCCCCCCCCCCCCCCCCCCCCCCCCCCCCCCCCCCCCCCCCCCCCCCCCCCCCCCCCCCCCCCCCCCCCCCCCCCCCCCCCCCCCCCCCCCCCCCCCCCCCCCCCCCCCCCCCCCCCCCCCCCCCCCCCCCCCCCCCCCCCCCCCCCCCCCCCCCCCCCCCCCCCCCCCCCCCCCCCCCCCCCCCCCCCCCCCCCCCCCCCCCCCCCCCCCCCCCCCCCCCCCCCCCCCCCCCCCCCCCCCCCCCCCCCCCCCCCCCCCCCCCCCCCCCCCCCCCCCCCCCCCCCCCCCCCCCCCCCCCCCCCCCCCCCCCCCCCCCCCCCCCCCCCCCCCCCCCCCCCCCCCCCCCCCCCCCCCCCCCCCCCCCCCCCCCCCCCCCCCCCCCCCCCCCCCCCCCCCCCCCCCCCCCCCCCCCCCCCCCCCCCCCCCCCCCCCCCCCCCCCCCCCCCCCCCCCCCCCCCCCCCCCCCCCCCCCCCCCCCCCCCCCCCCCCCCCCCCCCCCCCCCCCCCCCCCCCCCCCCCCCCCCCCCCCCCCCCCCCCCCCCCCCCCCCCCCCCCCCCCCCCCCCCCCCCCCCCCCCCCCCCCCCCCCCCCCCCCCCCCCCCCCCCCCCCCCCCCCCCCCCCCCCCCCGTAAACTTCACAGGGTTCAAAATTCCGGCCCTAGGAACAGACACTAGTCATTTTGGATAGTTGGTCATAGTGACAGCGACCCAGATTACTACTGCAGGCTAGGTTTGTTGACAATTTTACTTGTCTTCTTTACTCATTCGATATGTTGTTCACATCGATTAGTTGCAAACAATAAGTGCTAGACCAACTTCTTGATTCAGATTTTGGATGGTCTCTTACTGCAGTTACAATTCTGCATACTTGTCCTAGTAAGCTCACAAGTAATGATTGATTCACTACATTTATGCTTGCCTTGTCATATTTGTTGTCAATATTTTTTAGGGTGGACCACCCTATTTCAAAATACTGGAACCGCAGACATGAGTGAATGGTATTTCTCTGTGTGATCTCTTCCATCATGTGTGGGCAACGAACACTGCATTGTATAGAAATAAAGTGTCATTTCCACCTTTTACATAGACTACGATCTTTTACATGGAATACAATCTACCTACTTTCTTTGTGTCGCACTACCAGCACTTCGCCCTTGAAGCTAAACATTATGCCACTCATAATTCCTTAGTTTATTTGTTCAAATACTAATTTGATATGATTCTAATGTTCCTACTTCACTTTTGAAATGTGTGTCTGCCTATTATAGAGACATAAGAGGTTTGTATTTCTGTGTGTGGTCTGGTCAGCACGGTTGGGGGTGAACTTTGCATATGCAGGGGTTTATAGGGAGACACTCTTCGAGTTGAATCCGCAATGTATTCCATAGATAATCTGACTGAACATCATCATAATGATTATGAGCTTGCGCGTATGAAAAGAATAAAGCAGAACAATGCCATGGCTGTCAAACTTGTAATTAAGGGACTGAAATCAAGTCTGGATGCAATGCAATGCAAACGCTCTCCACCTACAGATTCATGCTCAGAATATAATCCTAACAGTGATTCTGAGCTAGAGGGAGACCTAAGTCAATGTAGCTCCCTAGTGGAGGAATCACGGGCAGATGCCCTATCTTATTCACCCATCAAGGTGCTTGCTCTAACTTTCCAAGGTTATATTGGTCGCACATATCTTGCAACTGATGATTTGCATTGCTTCTACTTTGTTGCAATGCCATTAGCTTAGTTTACACATCGTGTATGTGAATACGCCCTACCTATCCATTTTCAGTACATATTCCATCTGTCATCATACCATATTTATCAATTCAAATGTTGTTCTTGTGTATCAGACGTTCAAAAGGAAGAGGGCGATTGCTGATCATGGAGGAGCACGAGAAAAGTATTTGGAGAAGGTAGTGACACCTGATAAATCAAATAGCCCATTAGGTGTAGTTGCAATATCACCTGACCCACAAAACACGCCCCAACTCTAGCAGACTCTAGCCCTACTACACTGGTCATCTGTGATGCCCCAACTCAGCAGACCCCAACTGCAGAAACAGTATGATGATGCCAGTTGACATAGCACCAGCTCTACGATGCAAAACCCCCATTCCAGCAAAGAGTACACCAAATCCAGTTGCCAAATCCCTTTTCGAGCGAGAGAGAGCCGCAATTGCAGCAAATAGGACCCCTGTTCCATTTCTTCCCAGTTTATAAGACGAAGCTTATATTGTTGTCAGGAACTTTGTGCGCATCTTTCCTTCATGGAAAGATTATACCGCAGACATAGAACAATTTCCAGTCTTCCTCCGCAACTTACGCGTAAGTAATGTATTAATGTCATTCATGGTAATTACTGCATATGTTTCTGCTGACAAAAGGCACAAGATTTCATTCTTTTAAATAGGTGAGGACCAAACTTTATTGTCAAGATGAGCAAGGGTTGGTTGCGCTTTCCAAGCACTAGTTGATGAAGAATCGTTTCTACATGAGGCAAGCGCACTTCGATGGCAAGCCTCTAAATGAAATTTCTGTGAAGTCTCTAGAATAATCTTGTTACACATTGGTCTCATCTGCAGCGTAAGGTATTATCTATGATATCACATCACAATTTGAACTACATTTCTACATGTGCCTTAATGTCTCACTTGTACGAAAACTGTTTGCAGAATCTCGCAACTATACTTCACACTGCATTGCTCTTGTGGGTACATCTTGCCCTGTTTGACCATACTTACTTTCATAGCTGGTTGATTATGTAGCATCACTGCACATGTTAGCCTCGTTATCGTCCATTTGGTGGACATTATAAGATCCGTATGGACTCTTACATAAATTTAGAATCAACCCAATGCTTTTGAAGAGCTTTAGCTCTGTAGTCCTCTTGTAAGTACTGAACGTCGTCTATTACTATACTTACATTAACAGCTACTCCCTCTGTCCCATAATATAAGAACGATTTGTACAGTACACTAGTGTTAAAAACACTCTTATATTATGGGAAGAGGGATTGGTTCATTTTGTAGCATTCTGCATCTTATCTCCCTCGCCCACCATTTACTAAAAAATATCAGATCTATATTTAATCTTACCAAAAAGTTGAATACACAGACACTGCCAGTGTAGAAGTGTAGCCCATTGCTCTTGTGAGTACATTTTGTCCTGTAATGCTTGTACTTCCAGGGATTGGTAGTTGATTATGTAGCATCAATCTGCATCTTATCTTCATTATCCTCTATCCCTTCCAATATTATCATATCTATAATTACTCTCTACAAAATGTAGAGTACAGGCAATGCTTATGAAGAAGATTATGTGCTGAAATTCTTGCGTTATCCTTCCCTTGACATGGAGAAGGGCATTATAAAGCCGGTGTTAACTGTTAATGTAAGTCAGTCCTTCTAAAGCCTTTATCCTCAACTGCTATTTAATTTGCACATACTCCCTATCGTTAACTCCTGTTTAGTTTGCTGTTTCCATCAAAATGCATGTTCGCAACAATCGTAAGTTCCAAGTTTTACTTGTAAAACCAAATTCCTTATTCATACCATGCACATTACTCAATACTCCCTATATGTATGCTTGTTTTTGTGGATCTATAATCCAGTGTGTGGTGCAGCAACCCACGTTTGCACCTTGTCATCTCATGTTTTATCTTACTGATGTGGCTGATGATATGAACAACATGCCATGCGCATTAACCAAAATAGATACAATGATTGTCTTTACCCTTCATCTATGCTTGTTATGTTGACATGGTAATCCAGTAGTGTGGTGAAGCTCCACACATTATGAACAATGCCAAATTATGCTATTGATATTTTGAACTTACTCTTTATTTTCTAATTTGAAATTGGATGGAATTGACAACACAGTTATCATCTTTGTTTATACACGTGAAAAACCTGTCATCTCTCTGCTTGTTTCAGGGCGATATGCCTGAAGGAATGCACAAGTCTGCTGAAGGCTGTGAGACAAACCCAACATATATTGCAGCAAAGAAGGCAAAACATCTTGAAGATAGCAAAACAACCCCAAAGTCTTGTCTAGATGCAGTGTTCAAGTTACTTGAGACTAGCAGTCAGACAAGCTCACAGAATTTGCTGTCTGAATCAGTTCGACTTCTTTAGTCCCAAGTTCTAGCATTAAGGCATTCTACAACTCAACTTCGACTTGAAGTCCTATCTCTAAGAAAGATTGCGGAGAACACCAATGAGAACCTCATTGCTAAACAGCTACACCTGGAAGCTATGACCGACATACTAGGCCGGTCTCATAGCCTTGCTCAGCAGCTTGCGCAGCAGTTCCCATGCAAGGCTAACCTTTCTTAAACTGTCTTGGAAGTGGTCTTGGTTCAGTATTATTTTGTTACGCTGCAATGGTGCCCAGTTTTTGTAATCTGCTTCTTTGTTGAGCTTTATGATCACTGGTGGCGAACTTCGATGCCCAGTGGATGTAATATACACTACTAGGGAAAACCCTAGCAGTAGCGCGGGTATTAGGTATATCAGTAGCGTGGGCTCCCGCGCTGCTGATACGGCACTACAGCTAACCTGTAGCAGTAGCGCGTGTTGGCCCGCGCTACTGCTATACATGCATATCAGTAGCAAGCATTGCAGCAGCGCGCTACTGCTAATAGCTGCAGCACTTTATATTAAGCCGCGCTACTGGTAAGGGCGCGCTGCTGCTAACTTTACTCCCCTCGCTACTGCTAATTTTATTTGTTTCTGATTTTTTCTGCATATTTGTTTTGTATTTGAACAGGATTTATACAAGAATCGTTAGCACATACAAATGTCATCATCATACACATACAAATGTAGTTATAGCATATACATATAAATAGTCTCATCAAATCATGTCATCATCATAATCATCATCCAACAAAAAGTGGTCTCTTGTCATCATCTCGAAAATAGTGATACAAGTCTCGAATACTTGCAACTACATCGTCATCCATCTAAACAATGATATACGCGAGAAGAGTTATCACTAGGAGAGACAACGGAACTATGCAGTACACGAGGCGGCGGTTATGAGTCCTCTCTCACACTAGCATGAACCTCAAGTAACTAGCTTCTGCTTCTTGTCTGCTGTCGGCGTTCTGGGAACGGGGGTCCCCAGACTTACCTGCCTGCGGCCCACGGCGTGGCTGTGCTAGCAGGCCTGTATGGCCCATCTTCATCGACAAGGCATCCAAGACCCTCGCGAGGGGCCAAGCCTCATGAGGCGGACGACCCAAGGCCTCCTTAGGAGCGGCTTCATCAGGCTGCCACGCGAGGAGCAGAGATATCAAGGCAGGGCGAACCTCACGAGGCCTCGTGACATGAGCCATGACGATCAAGACCAGGCGGGCGCCAGGCAGGCGCCAGCGCGCGCAGCGTCCTTGTTTCCTCTTTGGTGCTAAGGAGGCAGGCGCAGGCGCGGAGTACCGAGGCATCAGGCAAAGGTTTCCATATCAGTGCAACAAGACCAAGACCAGCGGGACGGCAGGATGGAGGTCACCATGGAGCCCAAGACGGCGTCACCACCAGAGCCTTTTTGCAGGTGAAGACCACTTTTGTCAGGATAAGCTGTACTAGCTGTCCCCTTTCAAATTGGCCGTTGTTGGCTCCCTTCCCGCTCAATATTTGGGAAGAGGACCAGGGCCTATCCCCCCCCCCCCCCCCCCCCCCCCCCCCCCCCCCCCCCCCCCCCCCCCCCCCCCCCCCCCCCCCCCCCCCCCCCCCCCCCCCCCCCCCCCCCCCCCCCCCCCCCCCCCCCCCCCCCCCCCCCCCCCCCCCCCCCCCCCCCCCCCCCCCCCCCCCCCCCCCCCCCCCCCCCCCCCCCCCCCCCCCCCCCCCCCCCCCCCCCCCCCCCCCCCCCCCCCCCCCCCCCCCCCCCCCCCCCCCCCCCCCCCCCCCCCCCCCCCCCCCCCCCCCCCCCCCCCCCCCCCCCCCCCCCCCCCCCCCCCCCCCCCCCCCCCCCCCCCCCCCCCCCCCCCCCCCCCCCCCCCCCCCCCCCCCCCCCAATCTTGTTACACATTGGTCTCATCTGTAGCGTAAGGTATTGTCTATGATATCACATCACAATTTGAACTACATTTCTGCATGTGCCTTAATGTCTCACTTGTACGAAAACTGTTTGCAGAATCTCGCAACTATACTTCACACTGCATTGCTCTTGTGAGTACCTCTTGCCCTGTATGACCATACTTACTTTCATAGCTGGTTGATTATGTAGCATCACTGCACATGTTAGCCTCGTTATCATCCATTTGGTGGACATTATAAGATCCATATGAACTCTTACATAAATTTAGAATCAACCCAATGCTTTTGAAGAGGTTTAGCTCTGCAGTCCTCTTGTAAGGACTGAACGTCGTCTATCACTGTACTTACATTAACAGCTACTCCCTCCGTCCCATAACATAAGAACGATTTGTACAGTACACTTGTGTTAAAAACACTCTTATATTATGGGAAGAGGGATTGGTTCATTTTGTAGCATTCTGCATCTTATCTCCCTCGCCCATCATTTACTAAAAAATATTAGATCTATATTTAATCTTACCAAAAATTTGAATACACAGACACTGCCAGTGTAGAAGTGTAGCCCATTGCTCTTGTGAGTACATTTTGTCCTGTAATGCTTGTACTTCCAGGGATTGGTAGTTGACTATGTAGCATCAATCTGCATCTTATCTTCATTATCCTCTATCCCTTCCAATATTATCATATCTATAATTACTCTCTACAAAATGTAGTGTACAGGCAATGCTTATGAAGAAGATTCTGTGTTGAAATTCTTGCGTTATCCTTCCCTTGACATAGAGAAGGGCATTATAAAGCCGGTGTTAACTATTAATGTAAGTCAGTCCTTCTAAAGCCTTTATCCTCAACTGCTATTTAATTTGCACATACTCCCTATCGTTAACTGCTGTTTAGTTTGCTGTTTCCATCAAAATGCATGGTCGCAACAATCGTAAGTTCCAAGTTTTACTTGTAAAACCAAATTCCTTATTCATACCATGCACATTACTCAATACTCCCTATATGTATGCTTGTTTTTGTGGATCTATAATCCAGTGTGTGGTGCAGCAGCCCACATTTGCACCTTGTCATCTCATGTTTTATCTTACTGATGTGGCTGATGATATGAACAACATGCCATGCGCATTAACCAAAATAGATACAATGATTGTCTTTGCCCTTCATCTATGCTTGTTATGTTGACATGGTAATCCAGTAGTGTGGTGAAGCTCCACACATTATGAACAATGCCAAATTATGCTATGGATATTTTGAACTTACTCTTTATTTTCTAATTTGAAATTGGATGGAATTGACAACACAGCTATCATCTTTGTTTATACACGTGCAAAACCTGTCATCTCTCTGCTTGTTTCAGGGTGATATGCCTGAAGGAATGCACAAGTCTGCTGAAGGCTGTGAGACAAACCCAACATATATTGCATCAAAGAAGGCAAAACATCTTGAAGATAGCAAAACAACCCCAAAGTCTTGTCTAGATGCAGTGTTCAAGTTACTTGAGACTAGCAGTCAGACAAGCTCACAGAATTTGCTGTCTGAATCAGTTCGACTTCTTCAGTCCCAAGTTCTAGCATAAAGGCATTCTACAACTCAACTTCGACTTGAAGTCCTATCTCTAAGAAAGATTGCGGAGAACACCAATGAGAACCTCATTGCTAAACAGCTACACCTGGAAGCTATGACCGACATACTAGGCTGGTCACATAGCCTTGCTCAGCAGCTTGCGCAGCAGTTCCCGCGCAAGGCTAACCTTTCTTGAACTGTCTTGGAAGTGGTCTTGGTTTAGTATTATTTTGTTACGCTGCAATGGTGCCCAGTTTTTGTAATCTGCTTCTTTGTTGTGCTTTATGATCACTGGTGGCGAACTTCGATGCCCAGTGGATGTAATATACACTACTAGGGAAAACCCTAGCAGTAGCGCGGGTATTAGGTATATCAGTAGCGCGGGCTCCCGCGCTGCTGATACGGCGCTACAGCTAACCTGTAGCAGTAGCGCGTGTTGGCCCGCGCTACTGCTATACATGCATATCAATAGCTAGCATTGCAGTAGCGCGCTACTGCTAATAGCTGCAGCGCTTTATATTAAGCCGCGCTACTGGTAAGGGCGCGCTGCTGCTAACTTTACTCCCCTCGCTACTGCTAATTTTATTTGTTTCTGATTATTTCTACATATTTGTTTTGTATTTGAACAGGATTTATACAAGAATCTTTAGCACATACAAATGTCATCATCATACACATACAAATGTAGTTATAGCATATACATACAAATAGTCTCATCAAATCATGTCATCATCATAATCATCATCCAACACAAAGTGGGCTCTCGTCATCATCTCGAAAATAGTGATACAAGTCCCGAATACTTGCAACTACATTGTAATCCATCTAAACAATGATATACGTGAGAAGAGTTATCACTATGAGTGACAACGGAACTATGCAGTACATGAGGCGGCAGTTATGTGTCCTCTCTCACGCTAGCGTGAACCTCAAGTAACTAGTTTCTGCTTCTTGTCTGCTATTGAAGCCTTTATGGCTAGCGGCCGAGACCCCCTCCACTTGCGCCTGACACTCAGGCCACTCGTCGTACACTCCCGGAACATTCCCTTTGTACACGACATAGCACTGCTTCTTCGCCATCAAGAATCCAGGTACCTGTTAGAGATGCATCTTCATCAAGAGAATGTACAATCATATATGCAACAAAATATACTTGAGCAACACGAAAAAGAAAAGGTTAGCAACTAGATGCAACATATAGTGAACATACAAATAATGAACGCAGTTTCATCATACGCAAACTAATTAACTAGAGGTATGCAGGTCATCATACCCAAACTATCAAAGTAGTGTTACGCAAGTTTGGCAGGGACCGTGGACATCACAAAGGTTCATCACTACAGAAAGTATACAAGTTCAAGCGTCCCATATCATCATCATCGTCATAGAAGTTCCATCCTTCCATATCATCGAGGATGGGCCCTAGCTTCTTTAACGGCGTGAGGTCCTGATGTTACATGCCTATGCAAGTTCGGACGTCAGCTCGCGATATAGGGCCGTGGTGGAACATCCCCTTCTCATCAATGATTTATTCCATGATGATCATCGCAATGTCCATCTGGATGCGAAAGAAGTCATCTCTAAGTTTATAATCCGCTTCTCCATGAGATTCTACCCACTTGCGGATATGATCATCGTGTCTGCTTGTCATGCGAAGCTTTTGGTGATCTGTTCTGAACTCCATCATGAGATGGAGGAGGTAGAATCCATCGTTCTTGCTTGGTTTTGGGACATGGATGCAACAGAAGTTAGTTTTATGCGAGAAACCCAACTTCTTGTTCCTTTGTTTCCTGATCTGCAGGTGGCTACCCCTAATGCTGAAGCCTTGGAGAGCATCATCTAGAATATTCATTACGTGGGTGTAGTCCTTCTTCTCGTAGTTTTTGGTAGGGTCAAAATACATGGCATGGGAGACTCGCGGGTAAAGAACGATAAGGAAGGCGCTCCCGTTGCTGCGGGGAAAAAACACCTCAAATTATTCTCCATATGAGGGAGAAGGAATGATTGAAATGCACGAAAGGGTTGTCCGACACTGACTTACTTTGGATGATAAGGCAGGACGACAAGACTCCCTAGCAGTTTCATGCTCAAAGTCGCCGAGACTCAAGAAGGACTCATGCATGTAGTATGGATCCGCCACACAGATTTGCGATACTTCTTCTCTCTTCATGACAGAGATCATATCTAGCGCAAAAAGGTGGACGATTGTAAAATCAAGCTGCCTTGTCAAAAACATCTCGAAGATATGGTCAAACCGTAGGAAGAACACCTCCGAGAGCCATGTGTCGACGTAGCACTTCCCCTCAGGCACACGAGCCGCGTATGTCGGATATCCTGGATCCTTCGAGGCTAGTAGGCTTTTCTCAGTCGATAGCACATGGTCGTGCAGTCTCCTGAGATCCCCTGATAGTGCCTCCAGCGGTTTCGGCGGTAGCATCGGCTCGCCCGTGACATGGAACATGGCCTCACCTTCGACACGTACACGCTCATCAAAATCTGTCGTGTGGCTGCTGTGTGCTATGGCTTGTTTGTAGGGAGCTGAGCCTATCTTCCACGGTCTCTCCCTCTCCTTTTTCTTGGCTGACCTTCCAAACCCTTCCTTAACCCCTGCCCTAGTGTTGTCGGGCTAAGCACTGTACGACCCCCGACTATTTGAGCCTGTGTTGAGGCGGCGGCATCTTCAGGTGTGTCCTGTGAGGATTGCATGAAGAGAGACTTCTTGCAATCCCTGGTAGGACGTTCCTGCCCAGGCAGATCATCCATATCCTCATCAGCATGCCGATAGCCCGAGTCCTCATATGGCTGACTCATCATATCCAAGTCACCGTCATAGGCGCCTGTATTGAGGAAACTCATTGGGTCCTCCTCCATCTCTTCATCCATTCTTTGTTCTACGGGGGCGATTACATCAGCCACTATTGGACCCCCTTCATCACTTCGTCCGCCGCTCTCACCCGGCACTACAGGCGTTCGTAATTGCGTAGGCGGGATAGTGGTGTCCATACCTGCTAGTTGATGTGTCGTTATTGGTGTGCTCTCGGCCGGCTCCAGATGAAGAAGATTCTTCGGCCATAGCAGCACCCAACCCTTGTAGCTTCCAATCCACAGCGGGGTCTCGTTGTCCTCTCCCCCTAGCCGTACTGGAGGAGGCAAATCCTTGTGCCCCGATATCACACTCGACAAGGTAACCCTGAAGTGCCCACTGGGCATTGGCTGGCCGTGGAATGTGAGTTCCAAGGGCTTCGTTATCACCCCCTTTCCCACGTCCACCTTCTGGCCTTTGATCAAGTAGAGTACGATGCACGGAGATTCGTCGGCCTGCAAACACATGTCTACGGCGTAAAACATGCGAAAGGCAATGAAAATGGAATATTCTAGATATATGTTGGTGCGACATGTAATTACGGTGAGGGCGTCGAGCTCAGCCAGAGACGAAGGCCCGCCTAGTGCGCCAGAGACTAAGGACGGGCTGCTATGAGCGGGTGTGGGAACAGACCCGGTTGTGTGAGCAGGTGATGGTGCGGTGGTGTTGTTCACCGAGTTGCTCCCGATGAACCTGGGCATGGGGAAATCATCTATCGTCTTGTCTAGATTTTCCTTCGTCCAGTTGATGATAGCCGGGATCAAGTTAGTAGCAAAATCATTTCTGCAATCATGTACAACTGCATCGACTGCCTGCTGTAGCAACTCATTTTTCTCCTCGGCTGCTTTTTTCGCGTCCTCAGCTGCTTTTTTGTCGAACGCAAGCTTCACCTTCTCGTCGATGTCCGCCTGACTAAACTTCTTTTTCTGCTTCTTGGCTGCCTGACTAAACTTCTCGTTCTAAAACACCTTCCATGTTCGACATGTTTCCTATGATTAAGTCTCCTTGTTTAATTCTAAAACTATAAAAAATGAGAAATGACATAAAAAAGATCTATGTTTGCCGGAATGTCATTTCCCAGCAAATCCTGGCACTCGATATGCCTACTTTCTAGCACAAGTCATGCCAAAATTCACGGAAAATTTCGGAGTGACCTTTGCTAAAAAGTGGACACATCGAGTGCCTGAAATTCACCAGAATGGAAATGAATCAACATTCCAGCGAAACATAGGCCACTCGGATCATTTACCCTGCACATAACCATCATTTTCCAAACATCACATCTCCAAATATGACATGTCCAAATTCTAAATATGACATGTCCAAATCACATGTCCACTTCAAATGTGCATATCAAAGGAAGAAAGAGTGATTTGCAACTAAAAAAATTCAGCCTACTTAAACTTGAAACTAAAACAATTCCAAATATCACATGTCAACATAGCACAAGTCATTTTTTTTCACAATATTTGAAACTAAATTCAGCCTACCTAAATTTGAAACTAAAAAAATTGCTTTAACTAGGGTTCATACTAATTCTGTTTTTTTTAAATAGCAAGAATTGCTTAAACTAAAAAATTTAAATAGCAACGGTTGCTTTAACTAATTTGTCCTAGGTTTCATACTAATTCTAATTAACTAACTAGCACCATAAAATTTAAATAGGGTTCATAGTAAATAGAGTTCAAATGGCACCTAGGGTTCATAATATAGCCAAATTAACCTACTAGTTTGATACCTAGCTAAATTCGTAACTAAATAGGTAACCTAATTAACCTACTACCCTAACTAAAACCTAACTAAATTAATCGAAGAACTCTAGCTAGCAGAGAGAGGAGGAGCTGTGGGGGGCTTACAGAGGGTGCAGGAGCGAGGAGGCAGGCCCGACGACGGCCGAGGTCGGGGGGTCGGGGGCAAGCGCCAGGACGGGGGCAAGCGCCGGGGTCGGGGGCGATCGTCGGGCGCGAGTGCAGGGGCGCGGCGAGGGAGGGCTCTGGCGGCGACGAGGGGGTAAGAGAGAGTGGGGATTTGGGGGAAGAAGCAGAGGAGTGGGGATTTGGGGGGTTAAGTCAACATAGCAGCAGCACATTTCGGCAAAACGCGGTACTGCTAGTTTGACTAGCTATAGCTCTTTTTCAGAAAAGCGCTACTACTATAACCAATACCTATAGCAGTTTTTCTATTTGTTTTCTTCTATTTTCTTTTCCTTTTTTTCTCTCCCTTTTCTTTTCTTCTTTTTATTTTCTTTTATTTTCCTTTTTTCCGAGAGCAGGAACGAAGGGAAGGTGATACAATGTATATAACTAAGGCGATATATATTGCATCATTTTACGGTTAAGCTTGTACACAAAATAGGAACATATATATTACATCATTTGACCAATGCATAATGGTTAAGTGTGTACACAAAATAGGAACATATATATTACATCATTTGACCGATAACGGTTCCTCAGCATTGACGTTTTCGTTTTTGAGTGAGCTTCTTTCCCTTCTTGTTTGTTGAAGAATAATTGAGCCCCTCATTGTGACTTTTCCTTTTCCATGGAGTATGATCTTTCTTAGGTAATGTAGTATTGATTCTTCTTTTGACGTATACTTCATCGTCATCATCATCTTCCCTCATTGGGTTGTCGTACTGGTCGTAGTCTTCCTCGTTGGCGACTCAATCCATTCCAATGATGTTCCTTTTGCCTCTCCTCACGACAACACGGCTAGGATTGCATGGGTTAGTTATGAAGAAGCATTGTGTCACGTTGTTAGCGTGTACCCATGGCTCATTTTTTGTGATAGCATTCACGGTAGCACTCTTGGCATCGGGTATAGTCATGGTAGTGAAATGCCGGTTTTCTCTTTCGACATTCTTAGCCCATCTAACACGGAACATCGTCACATTGTGTAGTCCAGAGTAGTCAAGCTCCCAGATCTCCTCAACCCTTCCGTAAAATCTCTCAGTTGCGCTGTTGTCGCTGCCGGTCATGCATTCAATCGTCACCCCTGAGATCTGATCATCACTGTCCATATCTTTGGCCTCTGTGTAGGACGTGTATCCGTTGATATCGTATGCCTGATAGGTGACGAGGTTGGGCGAGGGGCCATGTGCTAAGGCATATATGAGCAATCCATCCTTAGAGCCCTCTTCCGTGGGATTAGCAATAATATGCTCTTTGAACCAATGCAGGAAAGTGGAGTTGTGCTCTCTAGTAACTTCACCGTCCGTCCAGCATACCCCCCGGTCATGATACTTCTTTGTGATAGTTTCTTTATGCAGTGCCACGAAAGGATCTACCTGGTCTAGGTGTTGTAGCACTACCAAGTTTGCTCTGTCAAAGTCGTTGCATCGATCTGAGTAGGCCACGTGCAGTTCCATGCGATCGTCGGAGTGACCTTCTCCTCTGAGCCTCCCATCGTGCTTGTTAACAGGCAAACCACCACCGGGCGGCTGGTCTGTGCCATATAGAAAATTCTCACAGAAAGAGATGCACTCTTGTGTCAGATAGCCCTGGACGATGCTTCCATCCGGATGGGACATGTTACGAATGAATCCTTTGATGATCCCATTCATCCTGTCAAACGGCATCATGTTGTGCAGGAATGACGGCCCCAGGTCTATTATGTCGTCCACAATATGGACACATAGATGCCCCATGACGTCAAAGAACACGGGCGGGAAGTACATCTTAAGCTCATTTAGTATCACAACGATCTCTTCCTGTAGCCTTCGGAGCTACTTCACAATGATCGACTTTCGAGAGATGACGTCAAAAAAGTTGCAGAGACCAATAAGCGTGTCACGGACGTGCTTGTCCATTATCCCTCTAAGGGCAACAGGTAGTATCTGTGTCATCATCACATGAAGGCCATGGGACTTCATCCCGCTGAACCTTTTCTTCTTCATGTCTAGATATCTGCTTATCCTGCCACAGTAACTGGAACTAACTTTGACTCCGGTAAGGCGCTTGAAGAATTGATCGATCTCAGCCGGACTTAAGGTGAAGCAAGAAGGGGGCAATAATCCTCTTCCTTTACCTTTTTGCCCTTCTTCTCCCGCGCCTCTGTCTCCGTCTCTGTCTCCACTGACTTTTTACGGGGCGGCATGTGCAGATCTTCCCTGATTTTCAAATCTTGCAAGTCTTTTCTTGCCTTCGGCCCATCCTTGGTCTTATCCGGCATGTTCATCAGTGTCGCAAGCAAGCTCTCAAGGATATTCTTACAGGTATGCATTTTATCAAGGCAATGAGGTGTGTCGAGTTTGTGCCAGTACTCAAAGTCCCAGAAAATAGACCTCGTCTTCCATACCTTCAGCAGTGGCTCTGGCGCCTTTTTCATCGTCTTTCCTGGCGCGGGGCACTGTTCCCATTTTTTCAATAGCTCATCGATTTTGGCACCGCTCTGTTTACGTGGAGGTCCTCGATGCTCAGCCTCACCATTGAATAGATCTCCACAGTTTCTCCACGGGTCATCCTTCTCGAGCCATCTTCGATGCCCCATGTACACGATTTTCCCAGACCCGCCATCTTTCCTTGACGTTAGCTGCTGAGACATCGTATCATCCACGCACCGGGTGCATCTGCAATATCCATGGCACACCTGGCCTGCGATATATCCATAACCGAGATAGTCGTGCGCCGTCGTGATCAGCGTGGCTCTCATATAGAAATACTCGCCTTTGCTAGCGTCCCATGTCTTGGCCGGTGTTTTCCATAACGTGTCTAACTCCTCTTGAAGTAGCCCCAGATATAGATTAATATTATTTCCCGGTTGTTTCGGCCCTTGAATCAGCATGCTCATGTGTATGTACTTCGACTTCATGCACAACTAGTGGGGGAGGTTGTACATCCATACAAACATGGGTCATGTACTATGGTTGGTGTTCTGGTTGCCAAACGGATTCATGCCATCGGTACACGCGCCAAGCACGATGTTCCTTGCATCACATTTGAAATACCGATATTCGCTGTTGAACGCTCTCCACTGGCTTCCATCCTTGACGTGTCTCAGCTTCGGATCATCTCCATCGTCGGGCTTCTTCCTCTCCACGTGCCAGCGCATGAGCTTTGCTTCGTTGGGATCTATGAAATACCGCTGGAGACGGAGAGTGATCGGTAAGTACCATACAACTTTCCAGGGAGATTTCTTCCTGGCCTTTTTGTATCGAGAAGCATTGCACACCGGATAGCTTGTTTTTAGCCTTCATCTTCAGGAGTTCGAACGTGAAACTTAAGCGGGTCACCTCGGGATTGCAACCATGATACAATGGAGTGTTCGAGTCTACCACCAGTTGCTGCAGCTTGGCCTCCTCTCTAGAAGCAGCTCTCTCAGTACTCGTCTACTTGCGAAGCAGTGCTTGAACATGAGGGTCCTGCATGATTGAACTTAGTACCGACGAATTCTGCGGCGTGGAGTTCTCTCCGCCACCATGTCCGGCCCCTTCTCCGCCACCATGTCCGGCCTCTTCCCCGCCACCATGTCCGGCCCCTTCTCCGCCACCATTATCGATCATCTCCCCCCCCCCCCCCCCCCCCCCCCCCCCCCCCCCCCCCCCCCCCCCCCCCCCCCCCCCCCCCCCCCCCCCCCCCCCCCCCCCCCCCCCCCCCCCCCCCCCCCCCCCCCCCCCCCCCCCCCCCCCCCCCCCCCCCCCCCCCCCCCCCCCCCCCCCCCCCCCCCCCCCCCCCCCCCCCCCCCCCCCCCCCCCCCCCCCCCCCCCCCCCCCCCCCCCCCCCCCCCCCCCCCCCCCCCCCCCCCCCCCCCCCCCCCCCCCCCCCCCCCCCCCCCCCCCCCCCCCCCCCCCCCCCCCCCCCCCCCCCCCCCCCCCCCCCCCCCCCCCCCCCCCCCCCCCCCCCCCCCCCCCCCCCCCCCCCCCCCCCCCCCCCCCCCCCCCCCCCCCCCCCCCCCCCCCCCCCCCCCCCCCCCCCCCCCCCCCCCCCCCCCCCCCCCCCCCCCCCCCCCCCCCCCCCCCCCCCCCCCCCCCCCCCCCCCCCCCCCCCCCCCCCCCCCCCCCCCCCCCCCCCCCCCCCCCCCCCCCCCCCCCCCCCCCCCCCCCCCCCCCCCCCCCCCCCCCCCCCCCCCCCCCCCCCCCCCCCCCCCCCCCCCCCCCCCCCCCCCCCCCCCCCCCCCCCCCCCCCCCCCCCCCCCCCCCCCCCCCCCCCCCCCCCCCCCCCCCCCCCCCCCCCCCCCCCCCCCCCCCCCCCCCCCCCCCCCCCCCCCCCCCCCCCCCCCCCCCCCCCCCCCCCCCCCCCCCCCCCCCCCCCCCCCCCCCCCCCCCCCCCCCCCCCCCCCCCCCCCCCCCCCCCCCCCCCCCCCCCCCCCCCCCCCCCCCCCCCCCCCCCCCCCCCCCCCCCCCCCCCCCCCCCCCCCCCCCCCCCCCCCCCCCCCCCCCCCCCCCCCCCCCCCCCCCCCCCCCCCCCCCCCCCCCCCCCCCCCCCCCCCCCCCCCCCCCCCCCCCCCCCCCCCCCCCCCCCCCCCCCCCCCCCCCCCCCCCCCCCCCCCCCCCCCCCCCCCCCCCCCCCCCCCCCCCCCCCCCCCCCCCCCCCCCCCCCCCCCCCCCCCCCCCCCCCCCCCCCCCCCCCCCCCCCCCCCCCCCCCCCCCCCCCCCCCCCCCCCCCCCCCCCCCCCCCCCCCCCCCCCCCCCCCCCCCCCCCCCCCCCCCCCCCCCCCCCCCCCCCCCCCCCCCCCCCGTTAAACCAATTGTTGCTATTTAAATTTTATAGTGCTAGTTAGTTAATTAGAATTAGTATGAAACCTAGGATAGATTAGTTAAAGCAACTGTTGCTATTTAATTTTTTAGTTAAATCAATTGTTGCTATTTAAAAAAAAGAATTTGAAGTGGACAGATTAGTTAAAGCAACTGTTGCTATTTAAATTTTTTTAGTTAAAGCAATTGTTGCTATTTTTTAGTTGCAAATTTGAAGTGGACATGTGATATGTGGACATGTGATTTGGACATGTCATATTTGGAATTTGGACATGTCATTTTGGACATATGATGTTTTGGACATGTCATATTTGGAAAATGATGATTATGTGCAGGGTAAATGATCCGAGTGGCCTATGTTTTGCCGGAATGTTGATTCATTTCCGCTCTGGTGAATTTTAGGCGCTCAATATGTCCACTTTTTAGCAAAGGTCATGCCGAAATTTTCCGTGAATTTTGGCATGACTTGTGCTAGAAAGTAGGCATATCGAGTGCCGGGAGTTGCTGGGAAACGGCATTCCGGCAAACATAGATCTTTTTTTTATGTCATTTCTCATTTTTTTATAGTTTTAGAATTAAACGAGGAGACTTAATCATAGGAAACATGTCGAACAATGAAGAAACCGGGCCTTCTGACCAAGATGCAGACGAGATGGATTATGAGGGTGAACAGCAGTACCTCGACTTTTTGTCTACTAAGCACAGTCAAGGTTTGCAGGTCGGCTTCGATGATGGTACTTAAGCTGACATCGACACCGACGGCACCGACACCGATGGCGGTGCTGAGACCGGCGGGGAAGATACCAGCGGGGAAGATACCAGCGGGGAAGATACCGGCAGGGAAGGTACCGGCGCCGATGTCGCTACCAAAAAGAAGAAGCAGAAGAAGCAGAGGATACGAAAACCTAACAAACTCAGCATTGGACGACTGGTGATCACAAAGATGGCACTGGCAAGTTTGAGCCATTAGAGCCAGAAGAACCTCACAAGTGCTATGGGAACCAAGTAGGATGCATCCTACGGGAATGCGCGAGCATCAACGACGATGACTTAAGGAGTAAAGAACATTTGAGGCAGTTGCTCCTGACGAAGTTGCACAAGAGATTCAAGTTCCCCGACCGGGATGATAGCATAGAACAACCATGGGATGATCCGAAGATGAAAAAGATTAACAATCATGCCATGGGCATGTTCAGCAATTATTTGGCCTCCTGGAAAGGGAGGGTGAAACGAGCTATTGAGGCTGAGGAACCCCTGTCCAAGATTCTGGAGGAAAATCTGACACTTACGGAAGAGGAGTTCGAAAAGTTCAAGGACACTTGCGCTACCGCGACAGCCAAGGCTAAGGCTGCAAAATTCAAGAGCCTTCAGCAAAGGAACACGAGGAAGCATTGCCTCGGAAGCCGTGGCTACCTTGGCAAAAGGCCCATATGGGATAAGGAGGACGTGGAACGTGAAGCCGCGGGTCTCCCAGACCCCTTCGCGAAGTTCACCAACCCCTTGGAGCGTGACTTCATCAGGGCCCGCTACAAGTGGGACAAGGAAAAGAAGGTTTTTTACACAGACCAGATCATGAGGATATTGATTAGAATACTGGTAATTATTCTTTTACCACCTTACATTTAGCTCCTGATCAAGTCAACTACACATTCGTAAATGGTTCACGTTCCTTCTGCAGGAGAAGCAACACCACCTTGCAGCCGAAACCCCTACTTCGCCGATGAGGCCCAAGTGGGACACCCCTCTCAACCGGGCCTTGAACTAACTTAAGGGACTCCCTTTGGGCCAGCGGCCGCAATATGGACGTGTGCACGGCGCCGGAGACGGCGCCACATGTAAGGTGTTTTACAATGAGGGCCCGGAGGCCAAGAAGCAGAAAAAGAAGTTTAGTCAGGCGGACATCGACGAGAAGGTTAAGCTTGCGTTCAAGAAAAAAGCAGTTGAGGATGCGAAAAAAGCAGCCGAGGAGAAAAATGAGTTGCTATAGCAGGCTGTCGATGCAGCTGTAAATGCCTACAGAAATGATTTCGCTACTTACTTGGTCCCGGCTATCATCAACTGGACGAAGGAAAATCCAGACAAGACAGTACATGATTTCCCCATGCCTAGTTTCGTCGGGAGCAACTCGATGAACAACACCACCGCACCATCACCTGCTCACGCAATCGGGCCTGCTCTCGCACCCGCACCCACTCATAGCAGCCCGTCCTCAGTCTCTGGTGCGCTAGGTGGGCCTTCGTCTTTGGCTGAGCTTGACGCCCTCATGGTAATTACATGTCGCACCAACATATATATCTAGAATATTCCATTTTCGTTACCTTTCGGATGTTTTACGCCGCAGACATGTGTTTGCAGGCCGACGAAACCCCGTGCACTGTACTCTACTTGATCAAAGGCCAGAAGGTGGACGTGGGAAAGGGGGTGATAACGAAGCCCTTGGAACTCACGTTCCACAACCAGCCGATGCCCGGTGGGCACTTCAGGGTTACCTTGTCGAGTGTGAAATCGGGGCATGAGGATTTGCCTCCTCTAGTACCCCGCTGTGGATTGGAAGCTGCAAGGGTTGGGTGCTGCTATGGCCGAAGAATCTTTTTCGTCTGGAGTCGGCCGAGAGCACACCAATAACCACACATCAACAAGCATGTATGGCGACCACCACCCCGCCTACGCAATTACCAGCGCCTGTAGTGCCGGGTGAGAGCGGCAGACTACGTGATGAAGGGGGTCCAATAGTGGCTGATGTAATCACCCCCGTAGAACAAAGAATGGATGCTGAGATGGAGGTGGAGGACCCAATGAGTTTCCTCAATACAGGCGCCTATGACGGTGACTTAGATAAGATGAGTCAACCATATGATGAATCAGGCTATCAGCATGCTGATGAGGATATGGATGATCTGCCCAGGCAGGAATGTCCTAGCAGGGATTGCAAGAAGTCTCTCTTCATGAAATCCTCACAGAACATGCCTAAAGATGCCGCCTCAACACAAGCTCAACTAGGCGGGAGTCGTACAATGCTTAGCCCGGCAACACTGGGGCTGGGGTTAAGGAAGGATCTGGAAGGTTAGCCCAAGAAAAAGGAGAGGAAGAGACTGGGGAAGATAGGCTCAGCTACCTACAAACAAGCCAGAGCACATAGCAGCCAAACGGAGGATTTTGAAGAGCGTGTACCCGTCAAAGGTGCGGCCATGTTCCATGTCACGGGCAAGCCGATGCTACCGCCGAAACTGCTGGAGGCACTATCAGGGGATCTCAAGAGACTACATGACCATGTGCTGTGGATTGAGAAAAGCCTACTAGCCTC
This sequence comes from Thinopyrum obtusiflorum, assembly GCA_036873465.1. Classification (NCBI taxonomy): domain Eukaryota; kingdom Viridiplantae; phylum Streptophyta; class Magnoliopsida; order Poales; family Poaceae; genus Thinopyrum; species Thinopyrum obtusiflorum. Next base: position 23,220 of record JAAAWM010011459.1, on the reverse strand, counting down.
GAAGGATCCAGGATATCTGACATACGCGGCTCGTGTGCCTGAGGGGAAGTGCTACGTCGACACACGGCCCTCAGAGGTGTTCTTCCTGCGGTTTGACCATATCTTCGAGATGTTTCTGACAAGGCTGCTCGATTTTACAATCGTCCGCCTTTTTCCGCTACATATGAGCTCCGTCATGAAGAGAGAAGAAGTCTCGCAAATCTGTGTGGCGGATCCATACTACATGCACGAGTCCTTCTTGAGTCTCGGCGACTTTGAGCGTGAAACTGCTAGGGAGTACCTCCAAAACTTCATGGTACAGAATAAGGACCAGGAAATTGTCCTCCTGCCTTATCATCCAAAATAAGTCAGTGCTGGACAACCCTTTCGTACATTTCAATCATTCCTTCTCGCTCATATGGAGAATAATTTGAGGTGTTTTTTTCCCTGCAGTAACGGGCGTGCCGTCCTTATCGTTCTTTACCCGCGAGTCTCCCACGCCGTGTATTTCGACCCTACCAGAAACCCCCCCCCCCCCCCCCCCCCCCCCCCCCCCCCCCCCCCCCCCCCCCCCCCCCCCCCCCCCCCCCCCCCCCCCCCCCCCCCCCCCCCCCCCCCCCCCCCCCCCCCCCCCCCCCCCCCCCCCCCCCCCCCCCCCCCCCCCCCCCCCCCCCCCCCCCCCCCCCCCCCCCCCCCCCCCCCCCCCCCCCCCCCCCCCCCCCCCCCCCCCCCCCCCCCCCCCCCCCCCCCCCCCCCCCCCCCCCCCCCCCCCCCCCCCCCCCCCCCCCCCCCCCCCCCCCCCCCCCCCCCCCCCCCCCCCCCCCCCCCCCCCCCCCCCCCCCCCCCCCCCCCCCCCCCCCCCCCCCCCCCCCCCCCCCCCCCCCCCCCCCCCCCCCCCCCCCCCCCCCCCCCCCCCCCCCCCCCCCCCCCCCCCCCCCCCCCCCCCCCCCCCCCCCCCCCCCCCCCCCCCCCCCCCCCCCCCCCCCCCCCCCCCCCCCCCCCCCCCCCCCCCCCCCCCCCCCCCCCCCCCCCCCCCCCCCCCCCCCCCCCCCCCCCCCCCCCCCCCCCCCCCCCCCCCCCCCCCCCCCCCCCCCCCCCCCCCCCCCCCCCCCCCCCCCCCCCCCCCCCCCCCCCCCCCCCCCCCCCCCCCCCCCCCCCCCCCCCCCCCCCCCCCCCCCCCCCCCCCCCCCCCCCCCCCCCCCCCCCCCCCCCCCCCCCCCCCCCCCCCCCCCCCCCCCCCCCCCCCCCCCCCCCCCCCCCCCCCCCCCCCCCCCCCCCCCCCCCCCCCCCCCCCCCCCCCCCCCCCCCCCCCCCCCCCCCCCCCCCCCCCCCCCCCCCCCCCCCCCCCCCCCCCGTTCCACTCTCACTAATAGTGATAGCTCTTGTCGCGTATATCATTGTTTAGATGGATGACAATGTAGTTGCAAGTATTCGAGACTTGTATCGCTATTTTCGAGATGATGATGAGAGACCACTTTTGTGTTGGATGATGATTATGATGATGACATGATTTGATGAGACTATTTGTATGTATATGCTATGATTACATTTGTATGTGTATGATATGCTAGAGATTATTGTATAAAGCCCTAAACAAAATTCAACAGCACAAAATATGGAGCAGAAAAAAAATCAGAAACTAATAATAGTAGCGCGGGGTATAGCTTTAGCAGTAGCGCTCTTTGTTCAAGGGAACTACAGCTATTAGCAGCAGCGCATGTTGGAGACAGACGTTGCTGCTATCCCTCGATATGAAGGGAATCGTAGCATGCAATTTCAAAAAATTCCTACGATCACGCAAGATCTAACCATGGAGATGCATCGCTACGAGGGGAAGAGTGTGTCTACATACCCTTGTAGACCGTTAGCGGAAGCGTCTCACAACGCGGTTGATGTAGTCGAACAATCCTTCGAGCTCCACCGATCAAGTGTCGAACGTACGGCACCTCCGAGTTCTAACACACGTTCAGCTCGGTGACGTCCCTCGCCTTCTAGATCCAGCTAGTCGTCGAGGTAGTAGATGAGTTCCGTCATCACGACGGCGTGGCGACGGGGATGGTGTAGAGATTCCGGCAGGGCTTCGCCTAAGCACTCCGGAAATATGACGGTGGCTCTAAACGGTGGAGGGGGGCGCCGCACACGGCTTTGATCAAGTCAATTGTGTGTCTAGAGGGGGCGCCCCCTCCATATATAAAGGAGGGAGGGAGGGGAGGCCGGCCCCCTAGGAGAGGCGCACCAAGTAGGAGACTCCTACTAGGAATCCTACTCCTAGTAGGAGTCCACCAAGAGGGGAAGGAAGAGGGGAAGAGGGAGAAGGAAAGAGGGGTGTTGCGCCCCCCCCCAACCCCTTGTCCAATTCGGACCAGCAAGGGGAGGGGCGCAGCAGCCCCTGCGGCCTGCTCCTCTCTTTCCCGTATGGCCCAATAAGGCCCATAACTTCCCCCGGTGAATTCCCGTAATTCCCCGGTACTCCGAAAAATACCCGAATCACTCGGAACCTTTCCGACGTCCGAATATAGCCTTCCAATATATCGATCTTTACCTCTCGGATATTCCGAGACTCATCGTCATGTCCATGATCTCATCCGGGACTCCGAACTACCTTCGGTCACCAATCACATAACTCATATGATACTATTACGTCATCGAACCTTAAGTGTGCCGACCCTACGGGTTCGGGAACTATGTAGACATGACCGAGATGACTCCCCGGTCAATAACCAATAGCGGAATCTGGATACTCATATTGGCTCCTACATATTCCACGAGGATCTTTATCGGTTGAACCTCTTATATCATCATACGTTGTTCCCTTTGTCCTGCGGTATGTTACTTGCCCGAGACTTGATCGTCGGTATCCCATACCTAGTTCAATCTCGTTACTGGCAAGTCTCTTTACTCGTTCCATAATACTTCATCCTGCAGCTAACTCATTAGCCACGGTGCTTGCAAGGCTTCTGTGATGCCGTATTACCGAGAGGGCCTAGAGATAACTTTCCGACAGACGGAATGACAAATCCCAATCTCGATTCATCATAACCCAACAGACACTTTCGGAGATACCTGTAGTGTACCTTTATAGTCACCCAGCCCCCCCCCCCCCCCCCCCCCCCCCCCCCCCCCCCCCCCCCCCCCCCCCCCCCCCCCCCCCCCCCCCCCCCCCCCCCCCCCCCCCCCCCCCCCCCCCCCCCCCCCCCCCCCCCCCCCCCCCCCCCCCCCCCCCCCCCCCCCCCCCCCCCCCCCCCCCCCCCCCCCCCCCCCCCCCCCCCCCCCCCCCCCCCCCCCCCCCCCCCCCCCCCCCCCCCCCCCCCCCCCCCCCCCCCCCCCCCCCCCCCCCCCCCCCCCCCCCCCCCCCCCCCCCCCCCCCCCCCCCCCCCCCCCCCCCCCCCCCCCCCCCCCCCCCCCCCCCCCCCCCCCCCCCCCCCCCCCCCCCCCCCCCCCCCCCCCCCCCCCCCCCCCCCCCCCCCCCCCCCCCCCCCCCCCCCCCCCCCCCCCCCCCCCCCCCCCCCCCCCCCCCCCCCCCCCCCCCCCCCCCCCCCCCCCCCCCCCCCCCCCCCCCCCCCCCCCCCCCCCCCCCCCCCCCCCCCCCCCCCCCCCCCCCCCCCCCCCCCCCCCCCCCCCCCCCCCCCCCCCCCCCCCCCCCCCCCCCCCCCCCCCCCCCCCCCCCCCCCCCCCCCCCCCCCCCCCCCCCCCCCCCCCCCCCCCCCCCCCCCCCCCCCCCCCCCCCCCCCCCCCCCCCCCCCCCCCCCCCCCCCCCCCCCCCCCCCCCCCCCCCCCCCCCCCCCCCCCCCCCCCCCCCCCCCCCCCCCCCCCCCCCCCCCCCCCCCCCCCCCCCCCCCCCCCCCCCCCCCCCCCCCCCCCCCCCCCCCCCCCCCCCCCCCCCCCCCCCCCCCCCCCCCCCCCCCCCCCCCCCCCCCCCCCCCCCCCCCCCCCCCCCCCCCCCCCCCCCCCCCCCCCCCCCCCCCCCCCCCCCCCCCCCCCCCCCCCCCCCCCCCCCCCCCCCCCCCCCCCCCCCCCCCCCCCCCCCCCCCCCCCCCCCCCCCCCCCCCCCCCCCCCCCCCCCCCCCCCCCCCCCCCCCCCCCCCCCCCCCCCCCCCCCCCCCCCCCCCCCCCCCCCCCCCCCCCCCCCCCCCCCCCCCCCCCCCCCCCCCCCCCCCCCCCCCCCCCCCCCCCCCCCCCCCCCCCCCCCCCCCCCCCCCCCCCCCCCCCCCCCCCCCCCCCCCCCCCCCCCCCCCCCCCCCCCCCCCCCCCCCCCCCCCCCCCCCCCCCCCCCCCCCCCCCCCCCCCCCCCCCCCCCCCCCCCCCCCCCCCCCCCCCCCCCCCCCCCCCCCCCCCCCCCCCCCCCCCCCCCCCCCCCCCCCCCCCCCCCCCCCCCCCCCCCCCCCCCCCCCCCCCCCCCCCCCCCCCCCCCCCCCCCCCCCCCCCCCCCCCCCCCCCCCCCCCCCCCCCCCCCCCCCCCCCCCCCCCCCCCCCCCCCCCCCCCCCCCCCCCCCCCCCCCCCCCCCCCCCCCCCCCCCCCCCCCCCCCCCCCCCCCCCCCCCCCCCCCCCCCCCCCCCCCCCCCCCCCCCCCCCCCCCCCCCCCCCCCCCCCCCCCCCCCCCCCCCCCCCCCCCCCCCCCCCCCCCCCCCCCCCCCCCCCCCCCCCCCCCCCCCCCCCCCCCCCCCCCCCCCCCCCCCCCCCCCCCCCCCCCCCCCCCCCCCCCCCCCCCCCCCCCCCCCCCCCCCCCCCCCCCCCCCCCCCCCCCCCCCCCCCCCCCCCCCCCCCCCCCCCCCCCCCCCCCCCCCCCCCCCCCCCCCCCCCCCCCCCCCCCCCCCCCCCCCCCCCCCCCCCCCCCCCCCCCCCCCCCCCCCCCCCCCCCCCCCCCCCCCCCCCCCCCCCCCCCCCCCCCCCCCCCCCCCCCCCCCCCCCCCCCCCCCCCCCCCCCCCCCCCCCCCCCCCCCCCCCCCCCCCCCCCCCCCCCCCCCCCCCCCCCCCCCCCCCCCCCCCCCCCCCCCCCCCCCCCAACAAACCTAATATGGAAAGAACTCGGATTGGTGGTGGACAGGCAGATGTATATGTGGACTTGGATTGGTGGTGGACAGGGGGATGTATACGTGGACTCGGATTGGTGGTATATGTGGACTCGGATTGGTGGTGGATAGGCAGATGTATATGGCAGCGGTAAGGAATATGTTGGTGGTGGTGGTATATGGCAGGAATGATAACGATGGTGCGGCGGCGGCGGCGTGACAACTTGTGAACATGACTCGAAACTCTAAGGGACTAGACACTAAGACCAACAACTTCACACGACGATGCAAACGCAAATTCAACAAAGCAAAATACTAAAAAGACTATGCAAAGGCTAAGACTGGTTTGGATATGATGAACTAACCCGAATTTTTTTTGTGGCTTTTTCATGGACTGTAGGTATGAAGAACAGACTCGATCTAAACTACGAAAAACTACAAAATCTCACCGAGCAACCTGAAAATCTGATACCACTTGATAGAGACAAAGGTGTCCGATGTTTCGATGAGATGGTGGCTATCATTTTCTGTCGGAGTTGACCTTGACGATCAGACAACGAATGTGCGAGATGTCACGCCGTAGAAATCGCTAAACCAACTTTCGATGGGTTATTGACCACGCCGTAGCACGATCAACCTGACCACAAGAGTCTGTTTCCTACGAGCAAACAAAGAACAAGAAAGAAACTAAGATTGCATTCTGGATATTGCGAATATAAGAGGAAAGCTTTATTAATGAAGGTGGGGTTCTGTGATGTCTTGGTCTGGTCCTTGAACACAAACGAAGTACGCGATGTTGCAACTATGGCGAACTTTTAATCTAAACAAAACCCAAAGTCTAAACGGTGCCCTAAGGGCTGTATATATGGACGAAGAAGGGGGAATGATGCAGAACATCCCAAGGTCATCCTCATGGACCTACCTACGTCTCCCACGACACTAGTTGGACCTATGATAAGAGCCCGAGCAAAGGCTATCGAAGATAAGGTGAACTCGCTCCTTTTCGAACTACCACTTCTGTCACATGAGACATGGCTACTATGTGTGCTCGGGTACTTGGAGGAAAGCCACGGAACATCTACATCCAATGGACAAGACGGCGAGGACACCAAGTGCGAAGGACAAGAAGAAGGGCTGCCACGGAAGCTACAGCCACTGGACGACCGGCCCAGCCCGGACGTCCGGCCCCTCAAGGTCACGCCAGGCCAAGGAAACCAGGCCAACGCATGCTACAGCGGCCGGACGTCCGACGACTCCCAGGCCCCGGACGACCGAACCCCTCCGGACGTCTGTCGCTAATAGAACGTAATCTATGAAAATCCGAGAATCTCCGAACGTCTGACACTTCCTTACCAGAACCGAATTTACGGAAGTCCGACGATCTACGGACGTCCAGATCTCCGCGAGCCTCCGGACGTCCGACGCCTTACGGACATCCGACCCCTGGCTGTTTCCAGTTATGGGCTGAGGCCCATGTACCTCTCCACTTTGCCCCCATTTGCACTAAGACTATAAATAGACCTCCTCCTCCTCCTATTTAGGGTTAGCATTGGTTTAGCTCATATGTGAGATAGAGCTTTGCTCATCCATACAGATCTACTCCACGAGAGAGACCGCGACCCCTCTACAGAGAAGATCTTGGATTCAAGACCCCCTCTTGGGTGGCCCCATCAAGACCTCCTCACGGAGAAGAACCGGTTACCTATGTATCGTCCCTTGTTGGTTTTGGACTGTGTGATCTCTATGTGTACTTGGATCTAGCATATGTGTGACTATATCTAGTTGGTTTGAGAGACCCTCTTGTGTTTTCCCTCGTTTTCCCCTCGTGTTCTTTGTGTTCTTAGTTGGGATCTGCTCCATTCGTGAAAGATCGGCCGTTTAAGGTTCCACCCTACATCATCTTCGTATCATGAGCCACGTTGATCACGATTTTGGAGCCCCCCTCTTTGTTTTCTAGCCTTGTTTTGTTGATTTTGTTCCTAATTCGGAAATTCCGCACAAAAATAGCCCCAATTTTTTTTGCGATTTGTTGGTGTGATGAAGTTTTGTTGGATTTGATCCATGGATTTGGTTTGCCACGAGTGGATCTAGCTTTCCCCCCCCCCCCCCCCCCCCCCCCCCCCCCCCCCCCCCCCCCCCCCCCCCCCCCCCCCCCCCCCCCCCCCCCCCCCCCCCCCCCCCCCCCCCCCCCCCCCCCCCCCCCCCCCCCCCCCCCCCCCCCCCCCCCCCCCCCCCCCCCCCCCCCCCCCCCCCCCCCCCCCCCCCCCCCCCCCCCCCCCCCCCCCCCCCCCCCCCCCCCCCCCCCCCCCCCCCCCCCCCCCCCCCCCCCCCCCCCCCCCCCCCCCCCCCCCCCCCCCCCCCCCCCCCCCCCCCCCCCCCCCCCCCCCCCCCCCCCCCCCCCCCCCCCCCCCCCCCCCCCCCCCCCCCCCCCCCCCCCCCCCCCCCCCCCCCCCCCCCCCCCCCCCCCCCCCCCCCCCCCCCCCCCCCCCCCCCCCCCCCCCCCCCCCCCCCCCCCCCCCCCCCCCCCCCCCCCCCCCCCCCCCCCCCCCCCCCCCCCCCCCCCCCCCCCCCCCCCCCCCCCCCCCCCCCCCCCCCCCCCCCCCCCCCCCCCCCCCCCCCCCCCCCCCCCCCCCCCCCCCCCCCCCCCCCCCCCCCCCCCCCCCCCCCCCCCCCCCCCCCCCCCCCCCCCCCCCCCCCCCCCCCCCCCCCCCCCCCCCCCCCCCCCCCCCCCCCCCCCCCCCCCCCCCCCCCCCCCCCCCCCCCCCCCCCCCCCCCCCCCCCCCCCCCCCCCCCCCCCCCCCCCCCCCCCCCCCCCCCCCCCCCCCCCCCCCCCCCCCCCCCCCCCCCCCCCCCCCCCCCCCCCCCCCCCCCCCCCCCCCCCCCCCCCCCCCCCCCCCCCCCCCCCCCCCCCCCCCCCCCCCCCCCCCCCCCCCCCCCCCCCCCCCCCCCCCCCCCCCCCCCCCCCCCCCCCCCCCCCCCCCCCCCCCCCCCCCCCCCCCCCCCCCCCCCCCCCCCCCCCCCCCCCCCCCCCCCCCCCCCCCCCCCCCCCCCCCCCCCCCCCCCCCCCCCCCCCCCCCCCCCCCCCCCCCCCCCCCCCCCCCCCCCCCCCCCCCCCCCCCCCCCCCCCCCCCCCCCCCCCCCCCCCCCCCCCCCCCCCCCCCCCCCCCCCCCCCCCCCCCCCCCCCCCCCCCCCCCCCCCCCCCCCCCCCCCCCCCCCCCCCCCCCCCCCCCCCCCCCCCCCCCCCCCCCCCCCCCCCCCCCCCCCCCCCCCCCCCCCCCCCCCCCCCCCCCCCCCCCCCCCCCCCCCCCCCCCCCCCCCCCCCCCCCCCCCCCCCCCCCCCCCCCCCCCCCCCCCCCCCCCCCCCCCCCCCCCCCCCCCCCCCCCCCCCCCCCCCCCCCCCCCCCCCCCCCCCCCCCCCCCCCCCCCCCCCCCCCCCCCCCCCCCCCCCCCCCCCCCCCCCCCCCCCCCCCCCCCCCCCCCCCCCCCCCCCCCCCCCCCCCCCCCCCCCCCCCCCCCCCCCCCCCCCCCCCCCCCCCCCCCCCCCCCCCCCCCCCCCCCCCCCCCCCCCCCCCCCCCCCCCCCCCCCCCCCCCCCCCCCCCCCCCCCCCCCCCCCCCCCCCCCCCCCCCCCCCCCCCCCCCCCCCCCCCCCCCCCCCCCCCCCCCCCCCCCCCCCCCCCCCCCCCCCCCCCCCCCCCCCCCCCCCCCCCCCCCCCCCCCCCCCCCCCCCCCCCCCCCCCCCCCCCCCCCCCCCCCCCCCCCCCCCCCCCCCCCCCCCCCCCCCCCCCCCCGTTGTAGTCAAAACTCTCAAAGCTTGGATAGAGCGATTACCAGGGAGAGTCAAACGCACGACGTAGATTTATGTGGAGCTGGGAAGGCTTATAATATGGTAGCAAAAAGGGTCAGCAATAATCAATTCAGAGATGCAAAGTTGAATAAACGCTCAATGACGGTACTGTGCTGGTCCTAGGCTAGACTGTGCTAGAGACGCGAGCCTAGAACACTAACAAAATCATGGTGCTGCACGTAAACAAGGGTAAAGCACACTCTGGAATTTTTTTGCTCTGTTTTTTTTTTTGCGCTCCTCTTTTTTTTTTTTGCGAAAAATCACTATAATGGCGAGTGTCTCAAAACTCTTCCTAGGTCACAATGACAGGATGGGCACAAATTTTGTTTGACTATTTTTTCTTCTTCTGAAATCAGGGCAGCGAAGACGAAAAAGTGCGACAAAAAATCACTATGATGGCGAGTGTCTCAAAAGACTCACAAAAGCCTAAAAACAGGATAGGAAAAAAATATTTTCGGCTGCCAAAATTTTGGCCTAAAAACTGCCCGGGGGTCTCCAGACTCTTTTTTTTTTCTGAAACCTACTCAGGCAAGGAAACACGAATCGGAAAATAGATGGATCTCAAAAACAAACCTATATGAGAAGAACTCGGATTGGTGGTGGATATATGATGGTAAGATATGGCAGCGGTGGTGGTATATGGTAGCGTCGGTGGTATATGGCTACGGATTGGTGGTGGTATATGGATACAGATCGGTGGCGGATAAGTGGTGGTGGTAGATGGCAGGAGCGATGACGATGGTGCGGCGGCGGCGTGACAACTTGTGAACAGAACTCGAAACTCTAAGGGAAACTAGACGCTAAGACCAGCAACTTGACATGATGATGCAACCGCAAATTCAACGAAGCAAAATACTGAAAAGACTATGCAAAGGCTCAGATGGGTTCGGATATGATGAGCTAACCCTAATTTTTTGTGGCTTTTTCGTGGGCTATAGGTATGAAGAACAGACTCGATCTAAACTATGAAAAACTGTAAAATCTCACCGAGCAACCTGGAAATCTGATACCACTTGATAGAGCCAAAGGTGTCCCATCTTTTGATGAGATGGTGGCTATCGTTTTGGAGGAAGTCGACTTTGATGATCCGACAACGAACGTGCGAGGACGTCGCGCCTTAGCAATCGCTAAACCAACTCCGAGAGGTTATTGACCACGCCGGAGCACGATCAACCTAACCACGAAGGTCTGTTTCCTGCAGGCAAATGAAGAACAAGCAAGAAACTAAGATTGCAATCTGGATATTGCGAATATAAGAGGAAAGCTTTATTGATCAAGGTGGGGTTTTGTGACGCCTTTGTCTGGTCGTTGAACACAAATGAAGTACGCGAAGTTGCAGCTATGGCGAACTTTTAATCTAAACAAAACCCAAAGTCTAAACAACGCCCTAAGGGCTGTATATATGGAGGAAGAGGGGGGAATTTCGTGGCCCTTGGAGGAGGGGTCCGAAACCAACCCTAACTCTTGTTTCCCCACACATACGGACTCTAAAAACAGCCTATACTTAAGTATTTCGAAATTACATGGGCCTGGCCCAATAATAAGATGACGTAGCACCTAGAATAGCCTCTGGACGAAATTTATGAAGTGGCATCTTGTATATTTCGTCCAAGGCTTCATGCACTCCTTATGGTGGCTTCAAAGTCCTGAAATCATCACTTGTAACTCCGTTCTTATTCCCCTTGCGCATGCCATCAACTCCATGCTTGTTCTTGCTCCAATGTTCATCCTTCTCCAAGCTAGGCCCTTCATTTATAAGCAAAACAAATGTATCCAATTTAGGCAGCATCATATTCTCATGAACATTAGAATCATTACCAAGAAATGAAAGTACCTGGTAATTTAATTGGCGTGCGCGAGCTCTAGTAATCGGTCCAGTATGTATAGTAGCAGGGGTTGTGGGTGTAACAATGGTATTGATGTCCTCATCACCCCATAGTTTCCTCATACATATTAGGAGATCTTGATGCATTCCATACTTTGCATGATTCCCATAATTGCGTGCACCATATGCATACCATTCATAACAATGCTCTAGATATCACTAGTGATGCATTACACAATTTGAGTATCCATTATGCTATACATAATAACAAACCTCTCATGATGGACGGCATGTTCCTATATCACGCATTTCATTTATTTGAGCATTGGCTATTTTGTGCTAACCAACAAATGCACGTGCGCATCATGATGGATGATGTGTACATCTACCACGTACACACAATTTTCCCTTTGTCTTTGTTTTGTGTAGGTACTCACGTATACTCGTCAACCTCTCAATCCTAAGAGTTGACGAAACAAGCTCTTGAGAGCAACGATGATTTGGGATCCCGTGGACTATCCTTACCACCGTTCCCTTCGCGCAAGGACTACGCGCATTTCTTTTACTTGGCTCTCACACGGCTATGGGCTATATATCACTTGTTACTTTATGCCCATTATATCATGTTCACTTTGCATGTTATATGATGTAGGGTGGAACCCTAAATAGCCGATATTTCATGAAAGGAGCGGATCCCAACTAAGAACACGAGGGGAAAACGAGGGAAAACACAAGAGGATCTCTCAAACCAACAAGATATAGTCACACATATGCTAGATCCAAGTACACATAGAGATCACACGGTCCAAAACCAACAAGGGACGATACATAGGGTAACTGGTTCTTCACTGTGAGGAGGTCTTGATGGGGCCACCCAAGAGGGGGTCTTGAATCCAAGGTGGATCTTCTCCGTAGAGGGGCCGCGGTCTCTCTCGTGGAGTAGATCCGTATGGATGAGCAAAGCTCTATCTCACATATGAGCTAAACCAATGCTAACCCTAACTAGGAGGAGGAGGAGGAGGTCTATTTATAGTCTTAGTGCAAATGGGGGCGAAGTGGAGGGGCACATGGGCCTCAGCCCGTAACTGGACACAGCCAGGGGTCGGACGTCCGGAGGCTCGCGGAGGTCCGGACGTCCGTAGATCCTCGGACTTCCGTAAATTCGGTTCTGTGAAGGAAGTGTCGAACGTCCGGAGATTCTCGGATTTCCATAGATTACGTTCTGTTGGCGTAGCGATGGACGTCCGGAGGGGTTTGGTCGTCCGGGGCCTGGGAGTCGTCGGACGTCCGGTCCTGGACGGACGTCCGGCCGCAGTAGCATGCATTGGCCTGGTTTCCTTGGGCTGGCGTGACCTTCAGGGGCCGGACGTCCGGGCTGGGCCGGTCGTCCGGTGGCTGTAGCTTCCGTGGCAGCCCTTCTTCTTATCCTTCGCACTTGGTGTCCTCACCGTCTTGTCCATTGGATGTAGATGTTCCGTGGCTTTCCTCCAAGTACCTGAGCACACATAGTGTTTCCATTTGAGGTAGTAGCCATGTCTCATGTGACGGAAGTGGTAGTTCGGAACGGAGCGAGTTCACCTTATCTTCGATAGCCTTTGCTCGGGCTCTTGTCATAGGTCCAAGTGGTGTCGTGGGAGACGTAGGTAGGTCCATGGGGATGACCTTGGGATGCTCCGCATCATCTCCCCTCCCTTGGGAAAGATCCGACCTCGGATCGAAATCTTCATCACCAAGGTAGGGCGAAAGATCCTTAACGTTGAAGACGTCGCTCACGTTGTACTTGTCGCGCGGGACGTCGATCTTGTAAGCGTTGTTGTTGTAGCGTGCTAGCACCTTGAAGGGTCAATCGGCTCGTGGGAGAAGTTTGGACTTGCGTTCATTGGGGAAGCGGTCCTTGCGAAGGTGTAGCCACACAAGATCTCCAATGTTGAATATCATGGGTTGCTTGTTGACGTTGAGCTTGGTCGCGTGTCGTTGTACTTGGCGCTCGATGGTGTGCCTTGTATCTTCATGCATCTTCTTGAGGTAGTTCACTCGGGCACTCGCGTCCATGTTGATGTGCTCTTGTAGTGGTAGAGGAAGAATGTCCAATGGGGACAACGGGTTGAAACCATAGACGACCTCGAAAGGGGACTTGCCGGTAGTCGAATGTCTTGCATAGTTGTAGGCGTACTCGGCGATAGGTAGGCACTCCTCCCACTCCTTGATGTTCTTCTTTATCAACACGCGTAGTAGAGTGGAGAGTGTACGGTTCGTCACCTCCGTTTGGCCGTCCGTTTGTGGATGGTATGCCGTGGAGAATAGTAGCTTGATTCCGAGCTTGGCGCATAAGGTCTTCCAAAAGTAACTCAAGAACTTGACATCGCGGTCCGAGACAATCGTCTTTGGCACTCCATGAAGTCGCAAGATTTCCCTACAAAAGAGATTGGCAACATGTGAAGCATCGTCTATCTTGTTTCAAGTAATGAAATCAGCCATTTTGGAAAATCGGTCCACAACAACAAAAACGGAATCCTTGCCATTTCTAGTTCTAGGCAAACCAAGCACAAAATCCATGCTAATATCTTCCCATGGTTGATACAGAATTGGAAGAGGCATATATAGGCCATAAGATTGAGCTTTAGACTTAGTTTTGCGACATGTAGAGCATCGGTTGGTGAAGCAGTTGACGTCGCAGAACATCTTGGGCCAAAAATAGTTCTTGGAGAGCGTAGCAAGTGTCTTGTCACGTCCAAAATGTCGCATTAGTCCTCCTCCATGAGATTCTTGCAAAAGCAACAAACGAAGGGAAGACTCGGGGATGCAAAGTTTGTTAGCTCTCATAAGATAACCATCTTTGATGTAATAGTGTTCCCAAGATGGATGCGTCAAGCACTTTGCATAAGGAATAGCAAAAGTAGGGTCATGCGCATATAAGTTTTTTATGTGCTCAAAGCCAATGACATTCAATTCAAGTTGAGTAACAAGCATGCATATACGGGAAAGGGCATCTGCCACAACAGTTTCCTTACCTTTAATATACTTGATGACATAAGGAAAAGACTCTATAAATTCACTCCACTTAGCATGACGCTTGTTCAACTTAGTTTGACCCTTAAGGTATTTAAGCATTTCATGATCGGTATGGATGATAAATTCATGAGGGCGGAGATAATGTTCCCATTCACGCAAAACTCGCACTAAAGCATATAGCTCTTTGTCATAGATGGGGTAATTGAGTTGCGCTCCGGAAAGTTTTTGCTAAAGTATGCTATGGGGCGCTTCTCTTGCGTTAACACACCTCCTATGCCATTACCGCTAGCATCGCAATGAATTTCAAAAGGTTTGTGGAAGTTGGGTAATGCAAGCACGGGAGCATGAGTAAGCAAATTCTGAAGCTCATTGAACCCCCCCCCCCCCCCCCCCCCCCCCCCCCCCCCCCCCCCCCCCCCCCCCCCCCCCCCCCCCCCCCCCCCCCCCCCCCCCCCCCCCCCCCCCCCCCCCCCCCCCCCCCCCCCCCCCCCCCCCCCCCCCCCCCCCCCCCCCCCCCCCCCCCCCCCCCCCCCCCCCCCCCCCCCCCCCCCCCCCCCCCCCCCCCCCCCCCCCCCCCCCCCCCCCCCCCCCCCCCCCCCCCCCCCCCCCCCCCCCCCCCCCCCCCCCCCCCCCCCCCCCCCCCCCCCCCCCCCCCCCCCCCCCCCCCCCCCCCCCCCCCCCCCCCCCCCCCCCCCCCCCCCCCCCCCCCCCCCCCCCCCCCCCCCCCCCCCCCCCCCCCCCCCCCCCCCCCCCCCCCCCCCCCCCCCCCCCCCCCCCCCCCCCCCCCCCCCCCCCCCCCCCCCCCCCCCCCCCCCCCCCCCCCCCCCCCCCCCCCCCCCCCCCCCCCCCCCCCCCCCCCCCCCCCCCCCCCCCCCCCCCCCCCCCCCCCCCCCCCCCCCCCCCCCCCCCCCCCCCCCCCCCCCCCCCCCCCCCCCCCCCCCCCCCCCCCCCCCCCCCCCCCCCCCCCCCCCCCCCCCCCCCCCCCCCCCCCCCCCCCCCCCCCCCCCCCCCCCCCCCCCCCCCCCCCCCCCCCCCCCCCCCCCCCCCCCCCCCCCCCCCCCCCCCCCCCCCCCCCCCCCCCCCCCCCCCCCCCCCCCCCCCCCCCCCCCCCCCCCCCCCCCCCCCCCCCCCCCCCCCCCCCCCCCCCCCCCCCCCCCCCCCCCCCCCCCCCCCCCCCCCCCCCCCCCCCCCCCCCCCCCCCCCCCCCCCCCCCCCCCCCCCCCCCCCCCCCCCCCCCCCCCCCCCCCCCCCCCCCCCCCCCCCCCCCCCCCCCCCCCCCCCCCCCCCCCCCCCCCCCCCCCCCCCCCCCCCCCCCCCCCCCCCCCCCCCCCCCCCCCCCCCCCCCCCCCCCCCCCCCCCCCCCCCCCCCCCCCCCCCCCCCCCCCCCCCCCCCCCCCCCCCCCCCCCCCCCCCCCCCCCCCCCCCCCCCCCCCCCCCCCCCCCCCCCCCCCCCCCCCCCCCCCCCCCCCCCCCCCCCCCCCCCCCCCCCCCCCCCCCCCCCCCCCCCCCCCCCCCCCCCCCCCCCCCCCCCCCCCCCCCCCCCCCCCCCCCCCCCCCCCCCCCCCCCCCCCCCCCCCCCCCCCCCCCCCCCCCCCCCCCCCCCCCCCCCCCCCCCCCCCCCCCCCCCCCCCCCCCCCCCCCCCCCCCCCCCCCCCCCCCCCCCCCCCCCCCCCCCCCCCCCCCCCCCCCCCCCCCCCCCCCCCCCCCCCCCCCCCCCCCCCCCCCCCCCCCCCCCCCCCCCCCCCCCCCCCCCCCCCCCCCCCCCCCCCCCCCCCCCCCCCCCCCCCCCCCCCCCCCCCCCCCCCCCCCCCCCCCCCCCCCCCCCCCCCCCCCCCCCCCCCCCCCCCCCCCCCCCCCCCCCCCCCCCCCCCCCCCCCCCCCCCCCCCCCCCCCCCCCCCCCCCCCCCCCCCCCCCCCCCCCCCCCCCCCCCCCCCCCCCCCCCCCCCCCCCCCCCCCCCCCCCCCCCCCCCCCCCCCCCCCCCCCCCCCCCCCCCCCCCCCCCCCCCCCCCCCCCCCCCCCCCCCCCCCCCCCCCCCCCCCCCCCCCCCCCCCCCCCCCCCCCCCCCCCCCCCCCCCCCCCCCCCCCCCCCCCCCCCCCCCCCCCCCCCCCCCCCCCCCCCCCCCCCCCCCCCCCCCCCCCCCCCCCCCCCCCCCCCCCCCCCCCCCCCCCCCCCCCCCCCCCCCCCCCCCCCCCCCCCCCCCCCCCCCCCCCCCCCCCCCCCCCCCCCCCCCCCCCCCCCCCCCCCCCCCCCCCCCCCCCCCCCCCCCCCCCCCCCCCCCCCCCCCCCCCCCCCCCCCCCCCCCCCCCCCCCCCCCCCCCCCCCCCCCCCCCCCCCCCCCCCCCCCCCCCCCCCCCCCCCCCCCCCCCCCCCCCCCCCCCATTTGTTGCCTCTTCCATCTTCGGAGAAGGTTAATTTTGATGCTAAAGAACGTCATGCATTGATTTTAAAAATGCATGAGTGAACTAAGGAAAATATTGAGCGTATGAATGCTAAATATAAACTTGCTGGAGATAAGGGTAGAAAACATGTTGTGTTTGCACCTGGAGATCTTTTTTTGGTTACATTTGTGTAAGGATAGATTTCCTAATTTGCGCAAATCAAAGCTAATGCCACGTGCTGACGGTCCTTTTAAGGTGTTAGAGAAAATAAATGATAATGCATATAAACTTGAGCTGCCTACAGATTTGGGGGTTAGTCCCACTTTTAACATTGCAGATTTGAAGCCTTATTTGGGTGAGGACGATGAACTTTCGTCGAGGATGACTTCATTTCAAGAAGGGGAGGATGATGAGGACATCAATACCATTGTTACACCCACATCCCCTGCTGCTATACATACTGGACCGATTACTAGAGCTCGCGCACCCAATTGAATAATCAGGTACTTTCGTTTCTTGGTAACGATTCTAATGTTCATGAGAATATGATGCTGCCTAAATTGGATACATTCGTTTTGCTTACAAATGAAGGGCCTAGCTTGGACAAGATAGATGAAACTTGGAACAAGTTCAAGCATGGAGATGATGGCATGCGCAAGGGGATCAAGAACGGAGTTACAAGTGATGATTTCAGGACTTTGAAGCCACCATAAGGAGTGCATGAAGCCTTGAACGAAATATACAAGATGCCACTTCATAAATTTCGTCTAGAGGCTATTTTAGGTGCTGCATCACCTTATAATTGGGCCAGGCCCTTGTATTTTTGAAATACTTAAGCATAGGCTGTTTTTAGAGTCCGTATGTGTGGGGAAACAAGACTTAGGGTTGGTTTCGGACCCCTCCTCCAAGGGCCACGAAATCCCCCCTCTTCCTCCATATATACAGCCCTTAGGGCATCGTTTAGACTTTGGGTTTTGTTTAGACTAAAAGTTCGCCATAGCTGCAACTTCGCGTCCTTAGTTTGTGTCCAACGACCAGACCAAGACGTCACAGAAGCCCACCTTCATTAATAAAGCTTTCCACTTTTATTCACAATATCTAGATTGCAATCTCAGTTTCTTACTTGTTCTTCGTTTGCTCGGAGGAAATAGACCCTCGTGGTCAAGTTGATCGTGCTCCGGCGTGGTCCCCCCCCCCCCCCCCCCCCCCCCCCCCCCCCCCCCCCCCCCCCCCCCCCCCCCCCCCCCCCCCCCCCCCCCCCCCCCCCCCCCCCCCCCCCCCCCCCCCCCCCCCCCCCCCCCCCCCCCCCCCCCCCCCCCCCCCCCCCCCCCCCCCCCCCCCCCCCCCCCCCCCCCCCCCCCCCCCCCCCCCCCCCCCCCCCCCCCCCCCCCCCCCCCCCCCCCCCCCCCCCCCCCCCCCCCCCCCCCCCCCCCCCCCCCCCCCCCCCCCCCCCCCCCCCCCCCCCCCCCCCCCCCCCCCCCCCCCCCCCCCCCCCCCCCCCCCCCCCCCCCCCCCCCCCCCCCCCCCCCCCCCCCCCCCCCCCCCCCCCCCCCCCCCCCCCCCCCCCCCCCCCCCCCCCCCCCCCCCCCCCCCCCCCCCCCCCCCCCCCCCCCCCCCCCCCCCCCCCCCCCCCCCCCCCCCCCCCCCCCCCCCCCCCCCCCCCCCCCCCCCCCCCCCCCCCCCCCCCCCCCCCCCCCCCCCCCCCCCCCCCCCCCCCCCCCCCCCCCCCCCCCCCCCCCCCCCCCCCCCCCCCCCCCCCCCCCCCCCCCCCCCCCCCCCCCCCCCCCCCCCCCCCCCCCCCCCCCCCCCCCCCCCCCCCCCCCCCCCCCCCCCCCCCCCCCCCCCCCCCCCCCCCCCCCCCCCCCCCCCCCCCCCCCCCCCCCCCCCCCCCCCCCCCCCCCCCCCCCCCCCCCCCCCCCCCCCCCCCCCCCCCCCCCCCCCCCCCCCCCCCCCCCCCCCCCCCCCCCCCCCCCCCCCCCCCCCCCCCCCCCCCCCCCCCCCCCCCCCCCCCCCCCCCCCCCCCCCCCCCCCCCCCCCCCCCCCCCCCCCCCCCCCCCCCCCCCCCCCCCCCCCCCCCCCCCCCCCCCCCCCCCCCCCCCCCCCCCCCCCCCCCCCCCCCCCCCCCCCCCCCCCCCCCCCCCCCCCCCCCCCCCCCCCCCCCCCCCCCCCATAGTGCTAGTACAAGTTGGGGCGAGTTGGAGGGGTACATGGGCCCTTGGCCCGTTCACTGTGCGCAGACAGGCGCCGGATGTCCGGGCTGGGGGCCGGATGTCCGGGGCTTCGCGAGGCGCCGGATGTCCGGGGCTCGGGCCGGATGTCCGGGCTGAAGTGCAAAACTTATGTAGTCTCTGGTTAGGCGAGGCCGGATTTCCGGGCTGGGGGGGGGCGGATGTCCGGGGCTTCGTGGGCGGCTGGATGTTCGGGCCCTGTAGCTTTCCTGTGGCTGGTTTGCTGCTGTGTTGGCATGTCTCCAGCGGCCGGATGTCCGGGGCTGGGGGCCGGGAGCTGTCTTCGTCTCCTTCCGGTGGTTCTCTTCAATAATGGACTTGGCGGCTTGAACGTCTTCACGTGCATCTTCGGGAGGCTCCTCTTGACACCTGATTAGGCATAGCATATCGTACTTAGGTAGTAGCCAGGTCTTGAGTGGATCATATGTGATATCACTAAGGAAGGAAGTCACCTCGTTCTCGAGAGCTCTAGCTCTAGCTCGTGTCATGGGTCCTCTTGGCTCTTGATGCGACGATGGTAGGTCCATGGGGATGATCATGGGATGCTCCGCATCAGGTCCACAACGAAAAATGCCGAATCCTTCCCATTTCGAGTCCTAGGCAGACCAAGTACAAAGTCCATGCTAATGTCTTCCCATGGTTGATATGGAATTGGTAGAGGCATATAAAGGAGGTGGGATTGAGCTTTGGACTTAGCTTTGCGACATGTAGAGCATCGGTTGGTGAAGCTGTTGACGTCGCGAAACATCTTGGGCCAAAAGTAGTTCGTTGAGAGCGTGGCGAACGTCTTGTCTGATCCAAAATGTCCCATTAAACCTCCTCCATGATATTCCTACAAAAGCTACAAACGAAGAGAAGACTCGGGGATGCAAAGCTTTTTAGCTCTCATAAGATATCCATATTTGATGTAATAGCGTTCCCAAGAGGTATGCGTCAAAGGCTTGGCATAAGGAGTAGCAAAGGTAGGATCGTGCTCATAAAAGTCTTTTATATGCTCAAAGCCAATGACATCCAAATCAAGTTGAGTAACAAGCATGCATATGCGGGAAAAGGCATCCGCCACAATGTTTTCTTTACCTTTAATGTACTTGATGACATAAGGAAAAGACTCAATAAATTCACTCCATTTAGCATGACGCTTGTTCAACTTGGTTTGGCCCTTAAGATACTTGAGCGTTTCATGATCGGTATGAATGATAAACTCATGAGGGCGAAGATAGTGTTCCCATTCATACAAAACGCGGACTAAAGAATATAGCTTTTTGTCATAGATGGGGTAATTGCGTTGCGCGCCGGAGAGTTTCTCACTAAAGTAAGCTATGGGGCACTTCTCTTGAGTTAACACACCTCCGATGCCATTACCACTAGCATCACAATGAATCTCAAAGGGTTTGTCAAAGTTGGGTAATGCAAGCACGGGAGCATGAGTAAGCAAATTCTTAAGCTCATTGAAAGCGGTATCTTGGGATGGTCCCCAAACAAAAGGCACATTCTTCTTGCTCAAAGCATGCAAAGGAGAAGCAATGGTGCTAAAATATTTCACGAAGCGACGATAGAAACCCGCAAGGCCAAGAAAGCTACATACTTGTTGCAAATTGGTTGGTTGTGGCCACGTCTTAATAGCATTGATCTTGGACTCATCAACATGAACACCCTTAGAAGATACAACAAAACCCAAGAAAACAAGCTTGTCAACGCCAAAAAGGCATTTCTCCATATTACCATAGAGACGCTCTTTTCGAAGAGTTTGTAAAACGGTGCGGACATGGGTGACATGCTCTTTGAGAGACTTGCTAAAAACAAGGATGTCATCGAAGAAGACCACAACAAACACACCAATGTAAGGGCGAAAGACATGATTCATAAGACGCATAAAAGTACCCGGTGCTTACAAGAGATCCATAGGCATGACTAACCACTCATACAAGCCAAACTTGGTTTTGAAAGCGGTTTTCCATTCACCACCCTCTTGTATGAGGATTTGATAGTAACCACTCTTAAGATCAATTTTGGAAAAGATAGTGGCACCACTAAGTTCATCAAGCAAATCATCAAGGCATGGAATGGGATACGTATAATGAACGGTGATAGTATTGATAGGTGATGAGGACATCAATACCATTGTTACACCCACATCCCCTGCTGCTATACATACTAGACCAAATACTAGAGCTCGCGCACGCCAATTGAATTATCAGGTACTTTCGTTCCTTGGTAACGATTCTAATGTTCATGAGAATATGATGCTGCCTAAATTGGATACATTTGTCTTGCTTACAAATGAAGGGCCTAGATTGGAAAAGAAAGATGATCCTTGGAACAAGTTCAAGTGTAACGATGATGGCATGCGCAAGGGGATCCAGAACGGAGTTACAAGTGATGATTTCAGGACTTTGAAGCCATCATAAGGAGTGCATGAAGCCTTGGACGAAATATACAAGATGCCACTTCATAAATTTCGTTCAGAGGCTATTTTAGGTGATGCGTCACCTTATTATTGGGCCAGGCCCATGTATTTTCGAAATACTTTAGTATAGGCTGTTTTTAGAGTCCGTATGTGTGGGGAAACATGAGTTAGGGTTGGTTTTGGACCCCTCTTCCAAGGGCCACGAAATTCCCCCCTCTTCCTGCATATATACAGCCCTTAGGGCGTCGTTTAGACTTTGGGTTTTGTTTAGATCAAAAGTTCGCCATAGCTGCAACTTCGCGCACTTCATTTGTGTCCAACGACCAGACAAAGACGTCACAGAACCCCACCTTGATCAATAAAGCTTTCATCTTATATTCGCAATATCCCGATTGCAATATCAGTTTCTTGTTTGTTCTTCGTTTGCTCGCAGGAATCAGGCTCTCGTGGTCAGGTTGATCATGCTCCGGCGTGGTCAATAACCCCTCGGAGTTGGTTTAGCGATTGCTAAGGCGCGACGTCGTCGCACGTTCGTAGTCGGATCGTCAAAGTCGACTTCCTCTAAAATGATAGCCACCATCTCATCGAAAGACGGGACACCTTTGCCTCTATCAAGTGGTATCAGATTCTCAGGTTGCTCGGTGAGATTTTCCAGTTCTCATAGTTTAGATCGAGTCTGTTGTTCATACCTACAGTCCACGGAAAAAGGCAACAAAAAAATTTAGGGTTAGTTCATCATATCCGAACCAATCTGAGCTTTTGCATAGTCTTTTTAGAGTTTGCTTTGTTGAATTTGCGGTTGCATTGTCGTGTCGAGTTGCTGGTCTTAGCGTCTAGTCCCTTAGAGTTTCCAGTTCTATTCACAGGTTGTCTCGCCGCCGCCATATACCACCACCCCACCATATACATTGCCGCTGCCATATACAACCACCAATCTGAGTCCACATATACCATCGCCATATACAATCACCAATCCGAGTCCACATATACCATCGCCATATACAACCACCAGTCCGAGTTCCACCAGATTCATCGCCGCCACCAGTCCGAGTTCCACCAGATTCATCTCCGCTACCAGTCCGAGTCCAGTATTTGTTGCTTTGTTTTCGAGTTCCAGATCACGCGATACTTCGAGTCGTGACAGAGTAGGACTCCTGAGTTCCCGTGCTACCTGCAGAAGAAAAATAGTTCCAAACTCAAAAAAATCTGGCTAGGCAGTTTTTAGACCATTTGTAGACTTTTTCGAACAAAATTTGTTGCGGAGCAAAAAAAAGAGGAAAAAATATGCAAAAAAGTGAAAAAAGGAAAAAAAAATTCAGAGAGTGCTCCTCCCTTGTTTACGTGCCGCGCCGTGATTTTGTTCGTGTTCTAGGCTCACGTCTCTAGTACGGTCTAGCCTAGGACCAGCACAGTACCATCATTGAGCGTTTATTCAACTTTGCATCTCTGAATTGATTATTGCTGACCTTGTTGCTACCATATTATAAGCCTTCCCAGCTCCACATACATCTACGTCGTGTGTTTGACTCTCCCTGGTAATCGCTCTATCCAAGCTTTGAGAGTTTTGACTATGACGGTTGCCGATCACCGCCTGTTGCTGGGTAAGAACTGGTAAGAATTTGAGATTTTCTTGACGGATTTGTGACATCCACCACCACCTCTTGTTAGTAGTCTGTAGGGTCATATTCTTGTGTGTTTCTATCAACTGGTAAGAATTTGAGATTTTCTTGACGGATTTGTGACACCCACCATCACCTCTTGTTAGTAGTCTGTAGGATCATATTCTTGTGTGTTTCTATTGCTAGTAACCATGGCAGGATCACAAGCCAACAAGACTGACTGGGAGAACATGACGAATAAGGAGTTGCATGATAAATTTCAGCAAATGATGAGTGGACAGGTGCAAGATGTGCTAAACGGATTTGAAGAGTCCATGGAGAAGATAGATGGCATGGAGAAGACGTTTGAAACAAAGCTCGATAACAGGTTTAATGAATTGCTCGCACGTCTTCCACCACCACCACCGGTTGCATGTAACACACCTCTACAACAACAACAACAACAACAACAACAACGTCGCCTTCCAAATCAAGTGGGACGAGGCTATTCTAGGTGCTGTGTAACCTTATTTTTGGGCCAGGCCCATGTAATTTCGAAATACTTGATTATAGGCAGTTTTTAGAGTCCGTATGTGTGGGGAAACAAGAGTTAGGGTTGGTTTCAAACCCCTCCTCCAAGGGCCACGAAATTCCCCCTCTCTCCTCCATATATACAGCCCTTAGGGCATCGTTTAGACTCTGGGTTTTGTTTAGATAAAAGTTCGCCATAGCTGCAACTTCGCGTACTTCGTTTGTGTTCAATGACCAGACAGAGGCGTCATAGAACCTCACCTTGATCAATAGAGCTTTCCTCTTATATTTGCAATATCCGGATTCCAATCTTAGTTTCTTGCTTATTCTTCGTTTTCCTGCAGGAAACAGACATTCATGGTCAGGTTGATCGTGCTCTGGCGTGGTCAATAACCTCTCAGAG
>JAAAWM010011458.1:0-80785 GCA_036873465.1 Thinopyrum obtusiflorum | reverse complement strand
GAAGTCGAGTCTAGTCATTGCAAAACTTTTACTAACATGGTTGTGTGGCTTACGGGCCCACGTCGCCATTGGGTGGTATTAGGATCTTTTATTCCTCACCTTTACTCTGGGACTCTGATCTCTTTTCTATTCTGGTTAAATGATTTTACTAACTCTGACTCTAGGTTCTCGTAACTACTTCCTCCCGGAGAGCCCCTTATTACAGATGATCGCCTGCTGCACCAGAAGTTTCAGAAGATACTCTACGATGTTCTCTCAAGACTTTGTGCCATCACTTTTGCAAAACCATTCCATCGATAAACCCCTACGGATAACCAAGTACACTTGCCGTTCATACAATCATTCCTCGTTGAGCTTGTTATTACAAGATACCCTGAAATTCTCTCTATTGTTCCAAGAATACCTTGTGCCTACTGCCTTGTGGTTCGTTACCACATGAATACCCATACGGATAATTTCTCGCACTTACCGAGTATCTGCTCATTCCCAGTTGTTCCTGTGTTTGACAAAAGTCCTCGAAATACCATTCGATTTTCTGAAAATCCTAAGCAGCCCATTGCTCTTGAATTCCTTGCTGTCCGGCATTATGGTTAATTCCATACTTCTAGTAATCTCCGTTGACATACCCTGCCACTATCATTTCGAGTCACTTGATTCGATATGTTGCGAATGCTCGCAATCCTCAATCAGATCCTAGAATTCACCCTTCCGACTCAGAAAACATGAGCTGGATCTCGACCAATCAAATTGTCATCGATTGTACCCCTAAGCTTACTCAACTTATCCATCCTTAATCAGAGCATTTGCTTCTGATCCCTTGATTTGGAAATCATAATTCCTTTACATTTGAGCTTTTGAATTAGTCAGTTGTTTCTATAATCTGATCCCTTGCATTCTTTCTTCTTTTGGTTGAGTACTGTTACTCACATTAGATCCTTTGCGGTCCGCTAGATCATTTGGTGGATTATTATCCGACCGTTCTTGCATATTCTCAAAACTTGGAGTTTTTCCTTGATACATAATGCCATTGGTAAATCCTATTCTCTGATTTGGCCAACCATGCTCTGCTTTCGAACTGGTGATAAATACTCCTGAAGTTTGTGGTATGTGTTCATAAGATGCCCCGATAGGTTGAACCTATGCCATCCATAATTAGTGTGAACCCGAAGATTATGCAGGTTATATCTACTAGCATTTTGCCGGATAAATTTTCAACTCTACAACTTCTTCGAAGACGAGAAGTGAATGAAAGGTTATGCATTAAAGAAGTGGGAGTCGACCTTGAACTTTGTGTTCATGCTCATGGACCCGATGTGAAACTTATCATGCAAGTTTCTTGCAAAATATTCACTCATTTGGATAATTCTTTCGATGTCATTAAATTGGATCCCTTGCAGCTATGGTTCCGACCATATTGTTCTTCTTTGATCCCATTTCTCGGGCAAGTTTAAGCATTTGTCTTCTGCAGATCAATACCTCAGTCCAACCTTTACTTTGATCTACCATCGAGTATCACACTCTGGTATCTCGAGAATATCATGGAACTGCATAACTTCTTATGGGTTCTTCATCAAATGTTATTTCTCAACAATTCCAATTTTCCTGGGTTCTGGGTTGTCGTCAACCGAGAACACCGAATAGTGAATCGAGCCCGCACTCTGATTCAATAACTCTAAGTAATTTTCGTTGCTTACGAGTTTGATAATCCTTTAAGTCATTCCTAGCCTGATCGGCTATAACATTATCGTGCTAAATTTTAACTATGCTACCTGGTCCTTCTTCTCGGAGCACAATTTTCGATGATGAGCTAAGCTTACGTCGATCTTCCTCGTCATATCATTTCGCCTTGAACAGCAAGCTTGGTTTCGAGTCGGTGACGTATCCGTGGATCCAATAATCTTTCGTTGCATCAGTCCTTTTGCTTGATACAGTCGTTGTTCGATTGCTTCTTCGCGAAGCCTCTCGACAAAATTTGTCGTGATCATCATAAACATTCTGAGCTCTTCCAAGATATCTATCGAATTCTTGATGAGAAATACCATCCTTGCCCCTCGATGGTTTGTGTTATCATTGACAACGTTATCGCCCTCCCTCCAACACAAACTTGTTCATGTTTGGAGTAGTACCTTGAGTTCTTTGCTATCCATCTTATGTTATGTTCTACCTTGAAGTATTACTGACTTTTCTGTCAAAGATGTTGTGAGGATTGCTCCACCTCTTAAGAATTCTTGATACAAGTGATACATCTCGTCATCTACATTCATTTCTTGGTCCCCGTGTTGTTTCCAACCGGAATACTGACAAATGGACTGTGATGTGTAAAATTCAAAATTGCTATGAACCTTATTGCTTGTAAGATAATGAACGATAGTTTCATTCTTTGTGTGTTGGTTATCGAATCACCATTCTAACATTGATCATGCTACATAAGCCCATATTTTGGGTGCACCTTTCAACCAATGTTTAATTGTGTATGTTTTCCTCGAGCATACAACATTATAGCATTTGATCTGACAAATGTTATCTCCTTGTTCACATAATGGTGGAAATCCATCTTTTTGGAAATCTCGATGAATTGTTGCTGAGTCCATCAGCCACCTCCTCATCCTCTCCTTGGTTTAATGATGAACTCTTGTTTTGGAACTCGCTTCCATAGTTCATTTCCCGAGAATCTTACAATGTCATCTCATCAATTCGTGTCGCACCTTTTTATCTCAGGCATCCTGAGTCTGAGGTGTCCTGACACCAATCAGACCTGAATCTCGGTCAGATATGATGGTTGGAACATATTTCTAAGAGTTATAACATTGGTCTTATATGACCCGGTAAGGTGATGTCATGACTAGCACACCTGGCTGGAGGACTATTGTTATAGTTTCCTTTTTAGCAAGTTTAGCCATTCTTCCATGAGGAAATTATAAGACTTACTCTATGAGTTGTTCCTGATGGATCCATTGTGTATCCAAAGTCTGACCTTTGCTTGAAGACCATGTCAATGCTATCTCGAAACATGTCTGTGGTACTCCGATCTTCAATAATAACATTGGAAGTGCAATACTAAATTTTTTTCTTGCCCAATTATCCAAACACCATGGCATGGATAACATCATGAGTTTAGTCGCCCCTTTAACCAAATAGCTATCTACTTGTTGTCTTGTTGTGTATATCAATCTCTGCTTGTCCTTTGGAAGGATATACTCTAATACTTGAGTATAAACACATTTTCCCTTCCATTGGTCGGATTAACATATTAATCACATTTTCCTTTCCATTGTTATGTTTAACCTTTCTTGTGATCGATATGACATAAGCAGTAATATTTCCCTGCTTATGTAAACACCTCGGTGTACAACTCTGTTAGTAAGACCCTGTTACTATTGTTGATAACATTACGGTAACCACCGATGGACGAGAACTTTGCCAATTGGTCCGCCTCATTCAACGAGCAGGAAAATGGTTCTCTTCGTCCCTCGCCCTTGGTACCAACATTGCTACCGACATAACTGATAGGTTATTCTCTAACATGCCTTGCTATCATGATTGTCCAACATGACAGCGCCCTTCCTACTTTTAACCCACATGGTGGGACCATAACCCATAGTTCCACAGGATGGAAACCTGACTCTCCTGTACACCCCCTATTTCCAAAGTTATTCCTCATGCATGGCCTCGTATGTAATTCACAAGCCACCTTCCTAGTGATCTACTATGGTAACAGACGCAATACTCAATCTCGTTGCTTTAGACCCCTTTCGCACGTTGTTTCAGACATTGAACGATTGCCTATCCATTTGAAACTTCTCATGGTACCTTCTTACTTTACTCTCGATATCTTCTTAAGTTTCAATTCGAGAGATACCTATGCTTCTTCCCCTGAGTTAATCGTCCGATGCTCAAATTTGATAGAATCCGTCCTTATAGAGTTTTTCCCCTCTTATCTTTTCGTAAGTACGGTGAAGATCCTGAAGGAAGGATGACAACTTCATCATGATGCATTGATGCATAGGAATGAAGGCATCAACGTAATGGATTGACCTCTTCAAGAAGAGTAACCAACAACGAGAAGACCCGTTAGAATTTCGTAACCAAATCCCTTCCCCCTTACTCCCGCTCCTAAATCTTGGGACGAGATTTCTTGTACTGGAGGAGATTTGTAACACACCAGTAGTTAAGCTACAGTAACCACACGCTAATGGTGCCATGTCATCACAATTACTGTTGCTAGATTCCCCTTTGATTCAAAACCGATTCAAATTCAAATTCAAAATCAAGAAAAAAATAAAAGTTTTCAAAACAGAAACTAAAATGTTCATTAAATAACAAATAATCCAGAGACAATTCTAAAATTGTAATCAATAATTATTAAATTAATTAAGTGACTCTAACAGTACCAAAACAGCAAGGTTTAATCCATTTTATTTAATACAAAATTTGTGTGAACTCCATTTGCCCCCAAACCAATTTCTAGCAGTGTTAACTATTGCACTGTATTTATTGGATCAAATCACCTATTTTACAAAACAACATTTGAGGCCGCACATTATTGCAAAAACAGAAACAAAAGAAAAAAAGAAAAGAAAAGAAAGAAAAAGAAAAAGGCCGTAGCGGCTGGGCCTAAGTAGCTACAGCACAGGCCCGGCCCACCCCGCGCCTCCTTCAACCTAATGCTCACCCCCGCTCGTGCTGTCGCCCGCACCGCGCCCGCACGCGCTGGCCCCCCTCTCCCGCTGCTCGACAGCAGCTCCGCGCCCGTCGCGGGCTGGAAAAGGACCACCGCCAACCCCTCTCCCTGGCCTGGTGAAACCCTAGCGCCCCCATTCCCCCTCGCCCCCTCTCTGCTTCGATTCATCGAGATGGCCGAGCACCGCCCTCGCCGCCATTCGCCATAGCCGCGGCCACCGTCACCCGTTCACCTCTCCGACGAGCCCGACCGCAACGCTGTGAACCTCTGCTTCCTCTCCGTCCTCTGGATCAAGCCCGGCGTCGCCGCAGCCTAGGGATCGAGCTCCTTCCCGACCTCGACTGACGACGATCTCCACTGATGTACGCCTCCGTCAAGCTTCCCCGAGCCCACTGCCCAGTCCCCACGCTCCCCCAGTGAGCTCCTGCCCTTGATGCGCCCTTCCCCTGCCCCTCCAGCTACCCGTAGCGCCAGCTCCGCATTTTCCCGAACCCTCCGCCGCCTGGCCTCGTCGCCGGTGTGGCCACGGTGACCATTTGGTCCCGTGCGTGCCCCCGTTACGTTTGCCGCATAGCGTAGGCCTCGCCTAGCTGCTCCATTTGCTCGCATTCGCACCGTAGCCCCGTTCCCGTCGACGGCCAAACTCCGGCGTCCGCCTTGCCGCTCGCTGTCACCGATACCGACCACCGCAAGCTGCACCAATGGGCGAGATCGACGCGGCGCTTCTCCCGCGTTCGAATGCGGCTGAATGCGCGCGCGAAATCGCATCGCAGCCATCTTCCCATTGCTCGCCCGAATCACCTCGTTGCCGGCAAGCTCGAAGCGCTCAGCTCCGTCCACCGCAGCTCCTCGCACCACCACCGTTCGATGCGCGACGCTGAGCCGCGTCGAACGCGCCCAACCGCAGCCCCGCAGACCCTCTGTGGTCGAATCCCGATCGCCTCCCATGCCGCACCGCCATTAGAATGGTCACCGGCGTTGCTCCGGCCACCGCACTGACCTGGCGCCGATGGGCCCCGCCCCTGAGTCACTGACTACGGGCCCCGCGTGCCCCCTTCGACCTGTTGACTTGGGTCAACGCCTACGTGGCCGCCCCCATGTTTATGACATGCGGGCCCCATTCCATTAAGCAGAATTAAAATAAACAATAATTAGTTAATTAAGTCACTAAACATCCACTGACTACTGGGCCCCACTCGCTAATTAGGTTAGTTAGATTAAATTAACTCTGTTTAGTTAGCTCAGTCAATGACATGTGGGTCCCACTGGACCCACCTATCAGGTTTGACTCCGGTCAGCCCCTGTTGACTACTGATGTCACACCTAGGTCATGCTAACATCATCATTTACTATTCTGGATAATGTTGGATTAGAATAATTAAATAAATTCAGAAAATAGTTAAGCTTTAGAAAATCATATAAAATAATCCGTAACTCGGATGAAAATACTTTGTACATGAAAGTTGCAAAGAATTTCAAGACGAATCTGAATACGCCCTTCGTATTGCTGTCAGATCCCCTAGCTACCTAAACATGTAACTTTTAGACTGATTTTGATAAATGAATAGTGCCCAACTTTAATAAAATGAATCCGAATAAATTCCTAATTTAACTAAATCATTTAGTTAGGCAGTAGAACACCTCTGCATATCATTTAGACATGTCATGCATATTGTTTGCACTCTTGCCGTGAATTTACCGTTTCTTCCCCCCTCCTTCTCTCTCGATAGATGCCGAGACCGACGCCGACGCAGTAGAGTACGACTACGCTCCGGACGAGCAGCCTTCCGATGACCCCTCCTTCTTGCCAGAGCAACTAGGCAAGCCCCCCCCCCTGAGCATCCCGATATCGCCCATTCTATTTTCTCCCGCTTGCATTAGATTTTGCTACTGTTACTGTTTACTCCTATTCTGATGCATAGCCTGCTTTTGTAACCTGCTTATTGTTACCTTACCTGCCTATTTCAACTGCTTAGTATAGGTTGGTAATGAACCATCGGTAACCCCCATCACTTTACCCTTGTTGCCTCTGCTTCATCATTGACTACTCGATCAACGTGATCAACGACCAGAGATCGACACATCACCTCACCCCCCTTAGTTGTACGGCTCTGCATTGTTACTATCGAGTGCCGAGGGTGATACCTCGCAACGCACTCCTGATGTTAACTCTGTAGTGTAGTTGTTCGGTCATGGTCATCGAGGGTGATTCCTCCTTAATCACTCCCGATACGACTCTGTCGTGCAACCCCTCAAGTGTGAACCTCGAGGGTGATGCCTCCTATGTTCACCTTGATGATCTCATCAGGTGGAATCCTCCGAGGGTGATTCCTCGGGTTTTCCCCCTTGATGTTATGACCACATGGTTACTTTGACCTTTGTCTCAGGCGGGTCGACCCTGAGGGGTACCCGCAGGGAGATCTATGATGTCGGGCGTGCCCTGAAGGGCGCCCGAGTGTGATATTGTGGCGGAGCTTCAGAAACTCTGATTGTCTCCGCGTGTTACTAAATGAGCCTATCGGATTTGGGTATTTGATCTGAGTGGGTCGGCGTGCCCTATACGCACTACCACCACGCAGGATAATGGTTATGGGGCCCTCTACGTCGTACGTTTCTCCCGAAAGCTCTTCAGACGTCATGGTTCACCGTGCGGGCTGATTGTTGGGGTTGGGCTGGATACTTCACTGACGAGTTCAGTGTCGCGCCTGCTCCCCGGCCAGTCACGCAACACGCAGGAGTGCCCGGGGCGATGGCCCAAGACCCCTGGGTGCATAGGTTAGTCCGGCGTGCTGACCTCTCTGCTGAGCCTAGGTAGGGCGCTGCTTCGTGTCGATTTCCCGAGGCCGGGCATTACCCAGCAAGTGTGCCCGGCCAGAGTTGATCGAGCGTGTTGGGTAAGAGTAGTGCACCACTGCAGGGAAGAAAACATCTATCGATAGCCAGTCCTACGGTAAAGGATGCTCAGTTTGGTATCCCGATCTATTACTTGAACTGGATACTTGTTTAACTAATTGAAGCTCTGGGATCGCTTTCTCGCAGGGAGTCGAGGAAGGATCTCTAGGCTTTGCCTCAACATGCTTGCTTAATAAAATGCTTTTCTATACTCTTCTAATTGCTGCAAGATGGTGGCTTCGTGAAGATGCTAGTCTTCGATAGGACTAGGCCTTCTCTCTATTCTGGCATTTCTGCAGCCTAGGCCACATATATAGCCTTTTCTTTGATAATGTTGCATATGTAGAATAGATCCTTGCTTGCTGAGTACTTCGGATGAGTACTCATGGTTGCTTTGCTACCTCTTTTTCCCCATACCCCTTTTGATGTTACCTCAGACGATGGAGCCCAGGAGCCAGATGCCACCGCAGGAGCTTACTACCAGGAGGGTCCAGACGACACGTACTACTGGATCGAGACAGCCGACCAGGAGTAGGATCGGAGGCCCTAGGCAGGAGGCCATCGCCTTTCGATCTAGAGTCATTGTTTGTGCTAGGCTTATTAAGGCAAACCTTGTCTAACTATGTCTGTACCCAGATATTATTTGTATCACTGACTGTGTATTCGGATCCTCGTGATCCCAGGTATGTAATATTGTGGATCTCTGTTTATTTGTGTTAGAGTTGTGTTGTGATATCTTCCCGTGAGTCCCTGTGCTTGATCGTGCACGTTTGCATGTATGATTAGTGCATGATAGAGTGGGGGGCATCACATTGGAGTTAGAGAAGTATGAATACTCTTGCATCCTGTACAGACTGTCCTGTTTTGACAGATTTCTGATATGTTTGCATTGTTTGCATATGTTTGCTTGATTAATGATTCTATTTGAGGATAGGACTATTAAATATGCAGAGGCATTTAGTATGAAATGTTAAATAATAATTTTAGTGATTTTCTACAGTAGGGAATGATAAGGTTATTGCATTGATTTATACTAACTTATCTCATGAGTTCTTGTTGAGTTTTGTGTGGATGAAGTTTTTGATATTTAGGAAAACCATGATATAAAAGGAATTAAGGAGACACAAAAGCTTAAGCTTGATGATGCCCAAGGCATCCCAAGATAATATTTCAATAAGTCTCAAGCATCTAAGCTTGGGGATGCCCCGGTAGGCATCCCACCTTTCTTCAACAATTATCGGTTAGTACCGGCTGAGCCTAAGTTTTTGCTTCTTCACATGAGTTGTGCTATTCTTGGAATGTCATTTTATTTTGTTTTGCTTGCTATTTTAATAAGATACTTAGATCTGAAAGTTTTAAATAAGAGAGAGTCCTCAATTAGCTACCCCTTTACTTAACTACTCGCTTGATCTTCACTTATATCTTTTTGGAGTAGTTTGTCAAACACTCTCATGCTTCACTTATATTATTTTGAGAGTTGATAATAGTGATGACAATTTGCACAAGCTATGAAATTGGTCCCAAAGTGATGGATATCCAAGAAGTATATAATAAAAACTTTCATGTGGATCATTGGATATGATAAGTTTGATTCCTTGCAATAGTTTTGAGATATGGAGATAGTAATATGTGAGTCATGTTGGTGAGTAATTATGCTTTAGTAAGAATATTGGTGTTAAGGTTTGTGATTCCCTATGCAAGCATGAAAGTCAATAGTTATGCAATGAAATTACATCCTACTTGTGGTGCATTATTCGATGTTAGTTATGCTCAATGCTCGTTTATGTGAATTTTTGTTTCTTGGTTGGTTGCTTCTCAATCTATTTGCTAGCCTCCATTGTACTAAGTGGGAATACTACTTGTGCATCCAAAATCCTTAAACCCAGTTTTGCCACATGAGTCCACCATACCTACCTATATGTGGTATTTCCATGCCGTTCTAAGTAAATTTGTATGTGCCATCTCTAATTTTCAAAATGAATTTCCTTTTTGTGTGCTCGTACCGCTCATGAAGCGGCAGGGGGTGGCCAATATTTTCCATGCTAGATGTGTTATTCTCAAGATGAGTGTTTATTCACTTGTCTTTGCACGAGAGTACGGCGGTAATAGGGATGCCCAGTCCCGAAATGAAAAAGAAATTTACTTTATGTTGTCAAATAATAAATTCCTTGAAAAGTGTTGGTATGGAGGGCACCCGTGGAAACGGCTAGCCATGGATTGTGAAAGAATGGTGGAAAAAGGAATAAACTTTATTTTATGTTTGGGAACCGCCTAAGATATATCTAGCA
This sequence comes from Thinopyrum obtusiflorum, assembly GCA_036873465.1. Taxonomy (NCBI): domain Eukaryota; kingdom Viridiplantae; phylum Streptophyta; class Magnoliopsida; order Poales; family Poaceae; genus Thinopyrum; species Thinopyrum obtusiflorum. The sequence continues at coordinate 70,924 of JAAAWM010011458.1, read as the reverse complement.
TGGAAAGTGTTGGGAATTACTCGGTCGTTTTCGTTGACGGGAAAAGTATGCCTCTCAATTTTTTTTATCTCTCAATTTAAGCTTTGAGCTCTGGCACCTCTACAAATCCCTACTTCCCTCTGAGAAGGGCCAATCTATTTACTTTATGCAATTTTTATTTTTATTTGAGTCTCCATCTTCTCTTATAAAGCACCAACTAGGGAGCACTATGATCATACTTGTGCATTGAATGTAGCTAATATTCGAGTGTGTTTCATGACTGATTGAGCATAATGGGCTAGGGATAACTTTCTTTAGTGTTGATATTTTGAAAGACATGGTTGCTTGTTAGTATGCCTGAGTATTGATGTCTTCATGTCAAATTATAGACTATTGCCCCCCCCCCCCCCCCCCCCCCCCCCCCCCCCCCCCCCCCCCCCCCCCCCCCCCCCCCCCCCCCCCCCCCCCCCCCCCCCCCCCCCCCCCCCCCCCCCCCCCCCCCCCCCCCCCCCCCCCCCCCCCCCCCCCCCCCCCCCCCCCCCCCCCCCCCCCCCCCCCCCCCCCCCCCCCCCCCCCCCCCCCCCCCCCCCCCCCCCCCCCCCCCCCCCCCCCCCCCCCCCCCCCCCCCCCCCCCCCCCCCCCCCCCCCCCCCCCCCCCCCCCCCCCCCCCCCCCCCCCCCCCCCCCCCCCCCCCCCCCCCCCCCCCCCCCCCCCCCCCCCCCCCCCCCCCCCCCCCCCCCCCCCCCCCCCCCCCCCCCCCCCCCCCCCCCCCCCCCCCCCCCCCCCCCCCCCCCCCCCCCCCCCCCCCCCCCCCCCCCCCCCCCCCCCCCCCCCCCCCCCCCCCCCCCCCCCCCCCCCCCCCCCCCCCCCCCCCCCCCCCCCCCCCCCCCCCCCCCCCCCCCCCCCCCCCCCCCCCCCCCCCCCCCCCCCCCCCCCCCCCCCCCCCCCCCCCCCCCCCCCCCCCCCCCCCCCCCCCCCCCCCCCCCCCCCCCCCCCCCCCCCCCCCCCCCCCCCCCCCCCCCCCCCCCCCCCCCCCCCCCCCCCCCCCCCCCCCCCCCCCCCCCCCCCCCCCCCCCCCCCCCCCCCCCCCCCCCCCCCCCCCCCCCCCCCCCCCCCCCCCCCCCCCCCCCCCCCCCCCCCCCCCCCCCCCCCCCCCCCCCCCCCCCCCCCCCCCCCCCCCCCCCCCCCCCCCCCCCCCCCCCCCCCCCCCCCCCCCCCCCCCCCCCCCCCCCCCCCCCCCCCCCCCCCCCCCCCCCCCCCCCCCCCCCCCCCCCCCCCCCCCCCCCCCCCCCCCCCCCCCCCCCCCCCCCCCCCCCCCCCCCCCCCCCCCCCCCCCCCCCCCCCCCCCCCCCCCCCCCCCCCCCCCCCCCCCCCCCCCCCCCCCCCCCCCCCCCCCCCCCCCCCCCCCCCCCCCCCCCCCCCCCCCCCCCCCCCCCCCCCCCCCCCCCCCCCCCCCCCCCCCCCCCCCCCCCCCCCCCCCCCCCCCCCCCCCCCCCCCCCCCCCCCCCCCCCCCCCCCCCCCCCCCCCCCCCCCCCCCCCCGTGTTGGGGAGACTATCATTTGAAGCACAAGAGCAAGGAGTTCATCATCAACACACCATCTATTACCTTTTGGAGAGTGATGTCTCCTAGATTGGTTAGGTGTCACTTGGGAGCCTCCGTCAAGATTGCGGAGTTGAACCAAGGAGTTTGTAAGGGCAAGGAGATCGCCTACTTCGTGAAGATCTACCCTAGTGAGGCAAGTCCTTCGTGGTCGATGGCCTTGGTGGGATAGACAAGGTTGCTTCTTCGTGGACCCTTCATGGGTGGAGCCCTCCGTGGACTCGCGCAACCATTACCCTTCGTGGGTTGAAGTCTCCACCAACGTGGATGTACGATAGCACCACCTATCGGAACCATGCCAAAAATCTCCGTGTCTCCAATTGCGTTTGCACACTCCAATCCCATCCCTTTACATTCTTGCATGTTGCATGTTTTACTTTCCGCTGCTCATATACTCTTGCCATGCTTGCTTGATATGTATTGTGAATGCTTAAACTTGTGCCAAAACTCCACCTTAACTTGAAGAAATTAAAAATTGCCACCTTTATTTGTTGAGGGTCTAATCACCCCCCCTCTAGACACCTCTTCTCGATCCTTTCACTGCCAGAGGGGGAGATCATCATCGGAGGCCATCTTCATCATCCCTATGGCCACCATGATGAGGAGGGAGTAGTCCACCCTCGAGGTTGAGGGTTTGTACTAGTAGCTATGTGTTTAATCTCTCTCTCTCTTGTGTTCTTGAGATGGCACGATCTTGATGTATCGCGGGCTTTGTTAATATAGTTGGATCATATGGTGTTTTCCCCTCTCTATCTTTTGTGATGAATTGAGTTTTCCCTTTGAGATTTCATTTTATCGGATTGAATACTTTGTTGGATTTGAGAGCACTTGATCTATGTCTTGGCACTCAACTTGCGAATTCCCGAGGTGACATTGGGGTAATCTATGCAGAGGGGTTGATGCATGTTTTCGTCCTTGTTTCTCCGGTAGAAATCTTGGGGCACTCTTTGAGGTTCTTTTTGTTGGATTGAGTATTATGAATCTGAAATTGTTTGATGCATATCGCATAATCAACTCACGGATACTCGCGCTGACATTGGAGTATCTAGGTGACATCAGAGTTGGTCGATGTGTATCATATGATGTTATTTTAGTATGAACTCTTGGTTAGATCGATCGGAAAGAATAGCTTGGTGTTATTTTAGTACGAACTCTAGGATAGATTGATCAGAAAGAATAGCTTTGAGGTGGTTTCGTACCGTACAAACAATTTTTTCTTATATTCTCCGCTAGATAGGAACTTTGGAGTGATTCTTCATCGCACGTTGAGGGATGGTTATATGATCCAATTATATTAGCACTAGCCGGGTGGCCCGCCCGATGTGCGGGCTAGAACTTTATAGTTTTATCGTGAGAATGCATTATTTGATTTGTCTGTAGAAAAATGAAACAAAATGTGATCTCTTTCACAAATAAATAAAGTGCAATTCAGAACTGCAGTTTTCCAAACCTGTAGTAACATTAATTTTTTACTTGTCCTAGTAGCTTAGAAATGCAGATTTCTTACATTTATTAGCACAAAAATAGAGAACTATGATGAACTTCCTTATCTCGACATGTAGTACAAAATTTTGGATAACTAAAGGGATGCGATCCGATGCAAGATGTAGAAACAAGAACAAAAGAAGCTTTTAGATTTCAACATATTTAAATGAAGTGTGAGCTAAATTGTGCCACAAATTGTGAAGAACAACCTGAATTTAACACATCTAGACTCTCACAATACATCTTGGTATTATATAAGAATTTAGATCTATGAGAAAATAAACATAGAACTATTAAAAGGAAAACCAAAGAAGCTTTTCAGGTTTCAACGTATCTACAAACAGCTTTAGGTAATCTTTATCGCATGATTGTGTAAATAGTGTCAATGACAAAATACAAAGAAATTCAGGAGGAAACAAAATTTTCAAGTTTAGTTCAACTCTGACCCAACTGGTTCTTGAGTTGTTAAGGACATCCAATAATGATGAGTTTTTTTTTGTAAATTAGCTCAACAACATCAAACATGAGGATATTTACATCACCTATTAGATGGCACTACTCTAATTTGTAGTAACCTCTACGAACAGACCGCTCCAAAGTTATTCTATATCATTCAATCATTTTATTTCCTTGTCATGGCTAATCAATCAAGAAGATATAGAATGAGTAAATCATTGCCCATTTCTAGAGAGTTCAAAGTGAGCGTTGGTAGCGGAAAACTGAAAGAACAAACAAAGTTATATTTGTCCTAAGAATTTCCTTGCGAACTTTTACTGAAATAAGGTATCCATATGAAATAAGAGAGATCCTAATTTAGGCGTGGAATTTTCTAGTATATTTACCTTGCTTCTGGTATGCTTTATATTACTTCTAATATATAATAGATGGGTAGTTTATCTCTTTGTATCGCCTGAGTTTAATCCCTTAGGGTACATGATTTTTTTTAATAATGCATGACTTTCTAATAGAGCTTGACCATCAAATTTTAAATCTAATGGTTATACTGATCTTGGTGATGTGGATAAACATAGAGGTGTTTTTTCGTTTGCAATGACAACACACATGTTTTTTTTTCTGGGTAATAACATTGGAGTTGAGGACTCTTTCCTTTTGGTACGTGTGAACTTATAATCTTTAATTATATGTACGTGGTGAGAATTCCTTTTTGTACATGCCTCCTATTTTTTTGTACATGTTGATTGATCCCTTGGGTGAACTAACGTTGTGGCTGAGGACTCTTTTCTTTTGGTACGTGTGAGCATAATCTTTTTTTTGACATGCGTGAGATTAATATAATCTTTAATTTTACGTACATGGTGAGAATTTTATTTTACGTGGCTCCTATTTTTTGTACGTGTTAATTGATCCCTTGGGTGAACTAACGTGGTGGCTGAGGACTCTTTTTTTTAACACAGGACTCTTTTTTTTGGTAGGTGTGAGGTTAATCTTTAATTGTATGTACGTGGTGAGAACTCTTTTTTACATGGCTCCGATTTTACGTACGTGTTTATTTGATCCCTTGGGTACGTAACATTTTCTAATAAGGCATAACTTTCTAATAGATCTCGACCATTAAATTTAAAATCTAATGGTTATATTAATCTTGATGATGTGGATTAATATGGAGGCTTGAAAGGTGCCTCCAATTAGTAAATATAAGATTGTTGAGAGATTGCACTGGCGAAAGTATGGACCCTAGGCCTCATTTTCAAGCATTGCAATACCATTAGTGCTCCATTTTATCAATTGCTACCTTGCTGTTTTTTATTGTTCCTATTACAAAAATCAATATCTACTATCATTACTACGCTTGTATCACCATCTCTTCGCCGAACTAGTGCACCTATACAAATTACCATTGTATTTGGTGTGTTGGGGACACAAGAGAGTTTTTATTATTTGGTTGCAGGGTTGTTTGAGAGAGACCATCTTCATCCTACACCTCCCTCGGATTGATAAATCTTAGGTCATCCACTTAAGGGAAAATTGCTACCGTCCTACAAAACTCTGCGCTTGGAGGCCCAACATAAGTCTACAAGAACAAGTTGTGTAGTAGACATCAGGTTCAAACCCAGCTAGAACAAGTTGCTAAATCTTAAAGAGAATTGCTTGATGAAATGAATAATAATATGAATGACCATGCTATTAGAGTAGTAACTAGAGGAGGTAGAATGACTCAGGAACCACTTTATCCTGAGGGACACCCTAAAAGAATTGAACAAGACTCTCAAAGAATTAACACTGATGAACCTAGTCCTTCTAAAAAGAAAAAGAAAAAGAAAAATGATAGGACTTTGCATACCTCTACTGAACCTGAAATAGAAAAACCTCCTAAAGATAATAATAATGTCTCTATCTCAGATGCTGAAACTCAATCTGGTAATGAACATTCATCTAGTGATAATGATAATGATGATGTTCATGAAGATACTCAACTAGATAATGATAAAGAACCAGATAATGATGTTGAGATAGAACTTGCTGTTGATCTTGATAACCCACAACCTAAAAATAAAAGATATGATCCCCCCCCCCCCCCCCCCCCCCCCCCCCCCCCCCCCCCCCCCCCCCCCCCCCCCCCCCCCCCCCCCCCCCCCCCCCCCCCCCCCCCCCCCCCCCCCCCCCCCCCCCCCCCCCCCCCCCCCCCCCCCCCCCCCCCCCCCCCCCCCCCCCCCCCCCCCCCCCCCCCCCCCCCCCCCCCCCCCCCCCCCCCCCCCCCCCCCCCCCCCCCCCCCCCCCCCCCCCCCCCCCCCCCCCCCCCCCCCCCCCCCCCCCCCCCCCCCCCCCCCCCCCCCCCCCCCCCCCCCCCCCCCCCCCCCCCCCCCCCCCCCCCCCCCCCCCCCCCCCCCCCCCCCCCCCCCCCCCCCCCCCCCCCCCCCCCCCCCCCCCCCCCCCCCCCCCCCCCCCCCCCCCCCCCCCCCCCCCCCCCCCCCCCCCCCCCCCCCCCCCCCCCCCCCCCCCCCCCCCCCCCCCCCCCCCCCCCCCCCCCCCCCCCCCCCCCCCCCCCCCCCCCCCCCCCCCCCCCCCCCCCCCCCCCCCCCCCCCCCCCCCCCCCCCCCCCCCCCCCCCCCCCCCCCCCCCCCCCCCCCCCCCCCCCCCCCCCCCCCCCCCCCCCCCCCCCCCCCCCCCCCCCCCCCCCCCCCCCCCCCCCCCCCCCCCCCCCCCCCCCCCCCCCCCCCCCCCCCCCCCCCCCCCCCCCCCCCCCCCCCCCCCCCCCCCCCCCCCCCCCCCCCACTTTCCGAAGAAACAATTCCAAGTGAATGGTATTAATGTTATTGAAAAATCCCTGACACTCACTATTGGAAGTTTTCAACTACCTCTACCTACTGGCAAAAGGAACTATGAAATACTTATTATTGGGGACATGCATATCCCCGTTGAGGTAACTTAGTGTTCTACGAAAGTTCTTCGGTTTCATGCTAATCGAAGATGGTTGTTAATAAGACTTGATCAACCTTATTAATGGATCATTTTTGAGAGGTATGAAGTTGACAAATTTAGTAGGCACTACCTTCTGTCCTTACCTTTTGTTCTCTATTTTTCTTAGTTAAATAAAATAAAATGCCATGTTTTATCCTGTTTTCTGGATTTTTCGTGCAATAAAAAAAGACCCAAAAATAAAAGTTCTCAGAATGCCCTGAAAATTTAATATGATTTTTTTCTGAATATTTCTGAATTTCTGGTGCAAATAACATCAGAGGGGGGGTGCACCTGGTAACCACAAGACACCAGGGAGCGCCAGCAACCCCAGCCGCGCCCTGGTGGGTTGTGGTCCTCACATGGGTCCCCTCACTTATCTCTTTAGCCCATGTCATCTCCTACCTCCAGAAAAAAATTCACCATAGCTCTCTCTCGTGTTCTTGTTCTCAAACCCGCGGATTTCGATCTCTTTGCTCAAAGCTCCGTTTCTGAAACTATTTTGGGGGATTGCTACTTGGCATGTGACTCCTCCATTGCTCCAATTAGTTTTTGATATAGTGGTTTGTATTTTGCATAATTAGCTACTCTTGGTGCTGATGTGGATGAGCTTGCATATTAAATTCTTAGTGTTCTAAGTAGTTTGAATGCTTAATATAGTCTCTATGCATCCTTATGAGTAGCTGCTATCAATCTTGTGAAGTTTTGTTGACAAAATTTTGTGTCCTAAATTTTTTCAAAAATTGTACGCAAATAAAAATGCAATTATTTAGGAGTTCTTCAAGGAGGAGGTCTATGGAGGCATCGTCTAGTAGTGGCTCGATACGTCGATCTTATGTTAAGCCAAGTGCAAGCTCAATGCTGGATGCCGCTATCAAATCATGCTTATGGACGTGTAATAATTTTATGGTGAGCGCACGTATTAAGGAAGAATTTGAGCAGTATGTTCACAACATCGAGCTTGGTCCCTACATCGAGGATAAGTGCATTCAGCATCTCAACCTCACAGAAATGTTCACTAAGAAATTTAAATTTCATCCTCGTGAGTCTAGAGTTTCATTTAGTCTTTATGATCATCCATTTACCATGCCTCTAGAGATGTTTTGTAGTGCCTGCAAAATTCCATATTGGGGTTCGCTAGACGAGCCACCAAGATCTGAATATGAGTCATTTTTGACTAGCCTTTGCTACGGTGAGATAGAGGAGTGACATGATACGTCTCCAACGTATCTATAATTTTTGCTTGTTCCATGCTGTTATATCCCCCCCCCCCCCCCCCCCCCCCCCCCCCCCCCCCCCCCCCCCCCCCCCCCCCCCCCCCCCCCCCCCCCCCCCCCCCCCCCCCCCCCCCCCCCCCCCCCCCCCCCCCCCCCCCCCCCCCCCCCCCCCCCCCCCCCCCCCCCCCCCCCCCCCCCCCCCCCCCCCCCCCCCCCCCCCCCCCCCCCCCCCCCCCCCCCCCCCCCCCCCCCCCCCCCCCCCCCCCCCCCCCCCCCCCCCCCCCCCCCCCCCCCCCCCCCCCCCCCCCCCCCCCCCCCCCCCCCCCCCCCCCCCCCCCCCCCCCCCCCCCCCCCCCCCCCCCCCCCCCCCCCCCCCCCCCCCCCCCCCCCCCCCCCCCCCCCCCCCCCCCCCCCCCCCCCCCCCCCCCCCCCCCCCCCCCCCCCCCCCCCCCCCCCCCCCCCCCCCCCCCCCCCCCCCCCCCCCCCCCCCCCCCCCCCCCCCCCCCCCCCCCCCCCCCCCCCCCCCCCCCCCCCCCCCCCCCCCCCCCCCCCCCCCCCCCCCCCCCCCCCCCCCCCCCCCCCCCCCCCCCCCCCCCCCCCCCCCCCCCCCCCCCCCCCCCCCCCCCCCCCCCCCCCCCCCCCCCCCCCCCCCCCCCCCCCCCCCCCCCCCCCCCCCCCCCCCCCCCCCCCCCCCCCCCCCCCCCCCCCCCCCCCCCCCCCCCCCCCCCCCCCCCCCCCCCCCCCCCCCCCCCCCCCCCCCCCCCCCCCCCCCCCCCCCCCCCCCCCCCCCCCCCCCCCCCCCCCCCCCCCCCCCCCCCCCCCCCCCCCCCCCCCCCCCCCCCCCCCCCCCCCCCCCCCCCCCCCCCCCCCCCCCCCCCCCCCCCCCCCCCCCCCCCCCCCCCCCCCCCCCCCCCCCCCCCCCCCCCCCCCCCCCCCCCCCCCCCCCCCCCCCCCCCCCCCCCCCCCCCCCCCCCCCCCCCCCCCCCCCCCCCCCCCCCCCCCCCCCCCCCCCCCCCCCCCCCCCCCCCCCCCCCCCCCCCCCCCCCCCCCCCCCCCCCCCCCCCCCCCCCCCCCCCCCCCCCCCCCCCCCCCCCCCCCCCCCCCCCCCCCCCCCCCCCCCCCCCCCCCCCCCCCCCCCCCCCCCCCGCCTATATATTGATCATTGCCTTGGATATCGTCATAATTATTCGATCTTCTATTAATTCCCCAATAGTAATTTGTTTACCCACCGTGTGCAATTTTCTTGAGAGAAGCCACTAGTGAAATCCACGGGCCCCCGGGTCTATTCTTCATCATATTTGCTTTGCGATCTATTTTTATTTCCTTTTGTTTTTAGATCTATTATTCCAAAAACCCAAAAATACCTTGCTGCACTTTTTGCTATTTATTTTATTTCATGTTTTATCGAGATCTATTTATCCAATCTACACAAATTTTATCCCATCAACTTGACAATCTCTGGTGCCATTACCCGAAAAAGGGATTGACAGCCCCTTATAAGCGTCAGGTTGCAAGTATTTGTTCTTTGTGTGCAGGTACCGTTTACATAGTGTTGCTTGGTTCTCCTACTGGATTGATACCTTGGTTTCATAACTGAGGGAAATACCTACCGTAGCTGTACCGCATCATCCCTTCCTCTTTGGGGAAATACCGACGTAGTTCAAGCGACATCATGACACAAGGTAGAATAAAAAGTATTCATTCCCCATCAATTCAATACTTTGCACTCTTTAATGGCAAATGCATCGTAGGCAAGCAAGATTGTAGCACACTATGTGCTCCTGAGTTGAGCCTCATACACACTGCTCTGACCGGAATTAAACATTATAATCTTGGAGCGATTGTTGCATGAAGATTACAACACAATGCTGGTAGTGGTTATTTTTATGGTGGGATTTATGCTTCTCGTTTAGCTAAAGAGGTTGGTGTAACACCTCTGCCTGATGACCCCATCCTACCTACTCAGTACTTAGATTTTGATGCCATGAAACGTCATAAGTTCCTTATGGGCACACCCACTAATTATACTTATAACTTGAGGTTTAATAAGAAACATGTTGTACCGGTTGTTTTGCCTGTGCCTGTTCTTTTTTATTATCACAGCAAAAGAAGATATTATGTCCTAGAGAACGAGGCTCGCGCGTACAATGCGGAGGTTGAGGCAGCCAGACAGGCCGAGGTGGTCGCACCAAGAGCCTGCATGAGCTATCACTCTGACTACTATGCAGGCCGCGGATGGTGATTACCAAGCTAGGCCAAAAGCCTAAGCTTGGGGGAGTACGTGTTTCCATCGACATTACATTCATGTTCACACATTTCATTCCAGTTGTCGGTGTTCACACTTTTTCATTGTATTATCCATGCTAGATTTATTTTCTTGCTTTCTCCTTGTGTGTTTGAAAGACTTTGAGAAAACCCAAAAATGTTTCCTGCTTCTTTTTGGCTTTTCTTCCTAGTTTAATTAGTTGTAGTATTAAAAGAAAACCCAAAAAGATTTATCGAATCTTCTTTTGTTTGTTGGGAGCTTTCCCGTGTAAATAGTTTTTCTCGTTTTTGCTTTCCTTATTTCTTTAATTTTCTTTCTTCAAGAAAAACTAAAAACTCCAAAAATATTTCAGTGTGTTTCTCTGAATTTCTTTTCTTTTTGTTGAGTCATACCAAGGAGAAGAACACGATGAAAATGTTGAGTGGCTCTCATATGTATTATTGTTGATCTAACAAAAAGCCCAAATTGCTTTGTCTTCTCCTTTTGAATAAAATGTTTGTAGATTTCAGCTTAGTCCACGGCACTCTTGCACTATTATTATTTTCATATCATTCGGTCGTGCAAGTGAAAGGCAATAATGATGATATTTGGTGAATTAACTGTGGCAGAGAGAAACGGGTATGAACTCAACTTGTTCTGTTTTTTGTAAATATGTTTAACCTAGTATCCATGATTCAGCATATTATGATCAAACATGTTTGCAATGATAATTAGAGATTATAGTTTCTCATGCCCCCCCCCCCCCCCCCCCCCCCCCCCCCCCCCCCCCCCCCCCCCCCCCCCCCCCCCCCCCCCCCCCCCCCCCCCCCCCCCCCCCCCCCCCCCCCCCCCCCCCCCCCCCCCCCCCCCCCCCCCCCCCCCCCCCCCCCCCCCCCCCCCCCCCCCCCCCCCCCCCCCCCCCCCCCCCCCCCCCCCCCCCCCCCCCCCCCCCCCCCCCCCCCCCCCCCCCCCCCCCCCCCCCCCCCCCCCCCCCCCCCCCCCCCCCCCCCCCCCCCCCCCCCCCCCCCCCCCCCCCCCCCCCCCCCCCCCCCCCCCCCCCCCCCCCCCCCCCCCCCCCCCCCCCCCCCCCCCCCCCCCCCCCCCCCCCCCCCCCCCCCCCCCCCCCCCCCCCCCCCCCCCCCCCCCCCCCCCCCCCCCCCCCCCCCCCCCCCCCCCCCCCCCCCCCCCCCCCCCCCCCCCCCCCCCCCCCCCCCCCCCCCCCCCCCCCCCCCCCCCCCCCCCCCCCCCCCCCCCCCCCCCCCCCCCCCCCCCCCCCCCCCCCCCCCCCCCCCCCCCCCCCCCCCCCCCCCCCCCCCCCCCCCCCCCCCCCCCCCCCCCCCCCCCCCCCCCCCCCCCCCCCCCCCCCCCCCGAAATCAAAAACTGCAAATAATTAAACAAAACTCCCCCAGGATTGTTGTTGGTATGGACGGTACCCATGGATTCGGCTAGCCGTGGAGTGTGTTTGTTGGTGGAGGGGGAGTAAACCTTTACTTTTCTTGCTTGGGAACAACCACTAATGTGTTTAGCATGGAAGATATTGATAATTCTTGGTCGTGACGTAAACAGGAAGGGTGCATTTCCCAAAATTTCATTTATCTCTATTTTTAAAACTTTGAGTTGTGGCACCTCTGCAAATACCTGCTTCCCTCAGCGAAGGGACTATCTATTTAATTTTATGTTGAGTCATCACCTTCTCAAATAAGCGCCAGATCTGAGAGCACTATTGTCATCCTCATGCATTGTGTATAGTTAATGTTGGATGCATCATGACTGGATCTTTTCTACCATGAATTACAATGTTTAGTCACTGCTTGAACTTTGGAGGTGCTCTGCATTTACGTTTTGCGGTCTCAGAAAGGGCTAGCGAGATACCTCTGTTATCATATTATATCATGATTGTTTTGACAAAGCATTGGCATTTGAGATATCTTATTATTGCTCGCTAGTTGATTATGCCATTGATGTGAGTTAATATAATTTGTAAGAGTTATTGCTGATATGGTTAGTCATGATCTTTGCTGAAAACCTGGGTGCTACTTAAGCTTATTTATGTAAACAAGAACAAAAGAGTTCATAAAAGTTTTTCTTTATCACGTTCAGTTTATCAACTGAATTGCTTGAGGACAAGCAAAGATTTAAGCTTGGGGGAGTTGATACGTCTCCATCGTATCTACTTTTCCTAATGCTTTTGCTCTTGTTTTGGACTCTAATTTGCATGATTTGAATGAAACTAACCCGGACTAACGCTGTTTTCACCAGAACTACCATGGTGTTGATTTTGTGCAGAAATAAAAGTTCTCAGAATGGAATGAAACTTTTGGAGAATTATTTTACAATAAATGAAAAATACTGGAGCCAAGAACCATCGGAGGGGGCCCCTGGCTGGGCACAAGGCACCAGGGCGCCCCCCCCCCCCCCCCCCCCCCCCCCCCCCCCCCCCCCCCCCCCTCGGGCGTGCCCTGGTGGGTTGTGCCCACCTCCTGGCCCCGCAGACCCTAATTCCAAATCTATAAATACCTAACTTTGGAGAAAAAATAGGAGGGGCAGTTTCATCGTGTTTTACGATACGGAGCCGCCGCCACCTCCTGTTCTTCATTGGGAGGCCAGATCTGGAGCCCGTTCGGGACTTCGGAGAGGGGAATCTTTGGTCTTCATCATCACCAACCCTCCTTCATCACCAATCCCCCCCCCCCCCCCCCCCCCCCCCCCCCCCCCCCCCCCCCCCCCCCCCCCCCCCCCCCCCCCCCCCCCCCCCCCCCCCCCCCCCCCCCCCCCCCCCCCCCCCCCCCCCCCCCCCCCCCCCCCCCCCCCCCCCCCCCCCCCCCCCCCCCCCCCCCCCCCCCCCCCCCCCCCCCCCCCCCCCCCCCCCCCCCCCCCCCCCCCCCCCCCCCCCCCCCCCCCCCCCCCCCCCCCCCCCCCCCCCCCCCCCCCCCCCCCCCCCCCCCCCCCCCCCCCCCCCCCCCCCCCCCCCCCCCCCCCCCCCCCCCCCCCCCCCCCCCCCCCCCCCCCTGGTGATGACCGTAGTTTGAGGAGTTCATGTATTCACTATGTGTTAATGCTTTATTCTGGTTCTCTATTAAAAGGAGGCCTTAATATGCCTTAGTTTCCTTATGGACCCCGCTGCCACGGGAGGGTAGGACAAAAGATGTCATACAAGTTCTTTTCCATAAGCACGTATGACTATTTACGGAATACATGCCTATATTATATTTATGAACTGGAGCTAGTTTTGTATCACCCTAGGTTATGACTGTTATATGATGAATATCATCCAACGAATTCACCTATCCAATGCCTACGAGTTTTCCACTTATTGTTCTTGCTAAGTTACTACTACTGCTATTACTGTTACACTTGCTACAAAATCATTGCTATCACTGTTACTGTTACTGCTGCTGTTACCACTACTATCAAAACTATCATATTACTGTGCTACTGATCACTTTGCAGCAGATATTTAATCTTCAGGTGTGGTTGAATTGACAACTGAACTGCTAATACTCACAAATATTCTTTGGCTCCCCTTGTGTCGAATCTATAAATTTGGGTTGAATAATCTACCCTCAAAAACTGTTGCGATCCCCTATACTTATGGGTTATCAGAGCATTGGCCTTTTCTACGGAAGATAGGTTAGCATCTGTTTCATTAAATTGATATAATAAAGGAGGGGGAAGTGTATGGTAGTACGACAGAGGAAGAAGCTTCATAAGGAGGGGCATATTAAGTAGCTCAACATAGAACGCGACATCGCTTTGTTGGGACGCTCATTATTATATCACTCATCACTAAAAAGGAGAAAAACAATTCTGACCCTTCTCATGACAAAAGCATACTTAGATAAAACTAAGATTTTAAAATGTCGGATGGAACTAATAAATAGACGGCCCCTTTTTATTTGGAAGATCCCATAAAACTATGCACTCTGGATTGATCCATTGCCCGATCGTGATTCGACGCTCTTCACTTAAGTGCTCGATAAAACTTATAGAAAATTTTGCATTTGTCGCGGGGTGGCAGTGATGTATTCCACTAAGTAAAGTATGTTTTGGTCCCTTAACTTGTTGGTTTGTCAGGGTCATAGTTTTTGACCTCAATTAACACGTGGGGAAGTTGAGGCACATACATAAGCAAGGGAGGTGATTGTATGTACTTGGAGCCACTTGAATCTATTGGCCAAAGTAGAGTAGCTGGAGCCACAGAGCTAGCAGCTTGTCCATGTAAGAAAATCTTTTATTGCTTCTTGAAGTGGTGCGTGTAGACAAAACCTTTCCAAACTAACGGTTTGTCTTGGAGATGGGGAAAGCCAAAACGCCAGCATTAGGAGCATTGATCTTTTCAGCAAAAGATAGCTTAGCGTTTGTTTTGGTAAGTTGATATGATAAAGGAGGGGGAGTGCATGGGAGTACCACAGAGGAAGAAGCTTAATAAGGAGGGTCTTATTAAGTAGCTGAAAATAGAACACGATGTCACTTTGTAGGGACGCTCATTATTCTATCACCCATCACTAAAAAGGAGAAAAATAATTCTGACCCTTCTCATGACAAATGCATACTTGGATAAAACTGAGATTTTAAAATGCCGGATGCAACTAATAAATAGATGACCCCTTTTTTTTCTTAGACTACGCACTCTGCATTAATCCATTGCCTCATCATGATTTGACGCTCTTCTCTTAAGTGCTTAATAAAACCTTAGAGAAAAGGCTAAGTTTTGTCGCGGGGCGGCAGTGACGTATTCTGCCAAGTAAAGTATGTTTTTGGCCCCTTAACTTTTGGTCTGGCGGGGTTGTAGTTTTTGACCTCAAGTAACACGTGGGGCAGAAACATAAGCAAGGAAAGTTATTGTAGGTAGTTGGAGCCAATTGCATTTATCGGCTAAAGCAGATTAGCTGGAGCCACAGAGCTAGCACATGTCCATGTAAGAAACTCCATTATCTCTTCTTGAAGCATTGCGTTTAGACGAAACCTAGCGAAACTAACGGTTTGTCTTGGAGATGGGGACAACCAAAATGTCAGTAGAAGGAGCATTGGTCTTTTTCGTAGTCGATAGTTAAAGTATGTTTCATTAAGTTGATAGGATAAAGGAGTGGGGGAGTGGATGGGAGTACGACAGAGGAAGATGCTTCATAAGGAGGGACAAATTAAGTAGCTCAACATAGAACATGATGTTGTTTTGTAGGGATGCTCATTATTATATCACTCATCACTAAAAACAAGAAAAAACAATTCTGACCCTTCTGATGACAAAAGCATATTTAGATAAAACTGAGATTTAAAAAAAATGTATACCATCAAAAAATGTACAATGTAAAAAAATTGTGTAGTATAAGAAAATGTTTCGTACCATTAAAAATAGGGTTTTCTATTTCTGTGCCCCTCTTCACTTAGTCCTCCTCAGTTTTGCCCAAGCACATTTCTTTTGCTCACTTTTGCCCTCCACCGCGCCACCAACCCTCACGATGCCCAAACGGGGTTTTGCCGTTAGGGGAGTTGACTGTTAGCCGGCGCTATTACTGACACGTGGGGCACACCATGCCAGGTGGCGCACTCACAATCAGCGGTGTGCGTGCCTGCAGGCATGAGTAGTCCCATCGCGGGGAGTTGACTGTTAGTCAGCGCTATTACTGACGCGTGGGGCACACTGTGCCACATGGCGCACTCGCAATCGGCGGTGTGTGTGCCTGCATGCATGAGTAGTCCCATCGCGGTCACGTCGGCACTTTCACACACGGGCAGCACGCACTGCATGGTTTCCCATGCGAGGAATCGCGTTGCCGGCGTTCCCGGTAGGCGTCTATTAATGCATTTTATAGTCGCACGGGCGCGCACCAGCGTGCACCCACTCTTGTCCCAATCCCCTCCCATTCCCTCGCCGCCCCACAGCCTTCTCCGCCATGCGCCTCCACAAACCCTAGCCACCTCCACCAAACCCTAGCCGCCTCCCCTTCCAGCAGCCGTAACAATGTCCAACCATAATGGACGCCACACGTATGTCATTCCCCACCTGCCGTGCGCCCTCTGGGTTGAAGAGGCATCGATCCTCGCCCGCTACGGCGTCATGGTGCCGTGGGACACACGCCTGCCGGCCGGATAGCACCTGAGCATCGGGGGGCTCATGGTGGAGCCTGTCCCCACCGTCGGCATGCCGACCATGTCGCGTGCAATATGTGACTTTAGGCAAAGCCTACCGCTAGCGGATCTGTCGAAGAAGCACTACGCGCTCGATAGCCGGTGGTGGCCGGAGATCCTGGCGACGGAGAATGCCGCCTGCATCGAGCACTACGACGGCCGCTACCTGCCGCCGTCGTGGCACAACATCGACAAGAGGTACGCCTTCTGGGAAGCGCGTACCTTCCCCCATGTCATGGATGCGTGCCGCGCCCAGCTCGGCCTGTGCGAGAGCGAACGGGTTTCGCCGCCTCGGGCCACAGCTCGATCCACGCCGATGGCCGCGCCCACATTTGGAGGCGGCGCTGGCGCCAGCAGTAGTAGCAGGGGTCTGCGTGTGCCCAAGCCGGAGCCAGCGATGCCGGGGACGAGCTCGTGCGTGCCCAAGCCGGAGCCGAGGATGAGCTCGCGCGGCCCCCTGCGCATGCCCAAGCCGGAGCTGGGGGAGCTCGCGTGGGCCCCTGCTCATGCCCAAGCCCGAGCCCGGGATGAGCTTGTGCGGCCCCCTGCGTGTTCCCAAGCCGGAGCCCGGGATGATGGGCGGCCCCCTGCGCGTTCCCAAGCTGGAGCCGGAGCCTCCGCTGCTAGCGGAGTACAGGGGGGCAATGGCCAGCGAGCCCGGCGACCCTGGAGACCTGCCGGGGCTACTCCTGGCGCTGCGCGAGTCAACAAATGGGCCGCAGCACCACCCCGATGACCCAATGGACTCATCGGGGCTACGACAGGCGGTCGTCGCCTCGGTGGCTGACATCCCCATTGAACTCGTGAGTGACGACGATGAGGGAAAAAAGAAGGAGGAGGAGGAGGACGAGGACGTCTTCAGCGCCGGCAGCGGCTCCGACGTGGACGACGACGATCAGTAGCTTTGTTTAGGGTTTATGTATGTACAAATTATAAACTTTAAATGAATTTTGTGTTGTTTGAATGTCCAATTTGAATGTTTGTATCTATGCATGTTTGAATGTCCAATTTGTGCCCTGTTTGCTTGTGTGTGACTAGTGGTGAGCCAAATTTCATGAAGATGCAAAAATAATTATGTGTTTTCAATCGAATAGTGTCAATTTTTGTGAAGGTTTTTTTTTCAGACTTGTTCTATTGCAAGTTTAGTATTTTTTCCACAAACTAGTGCGCATAAGATGGCTCAGTGCAAAGGCATTTGAATTTTTTAGCCTTTTTTCATTTTCTTTGTTTTTTTAACTTGGGTCGCACTTGCAGTGTTGACCATTCATACAAAATGGTTTGGAATTGCTGCTTGCTTTATCTCGAGTTTATCCAACACCAATATTGTAGCATAAAACGGTTTTTCAAAAATTTCAGGAGCAATCTACATCACACTTGTAGTGCAAATTTGGGCCTTTTTGGATAATTCAATGAAATTCAACTAAATGCATGAAATATAGGAATATTACTCTAAAATTGCTAAAACCTGGTTAGTGCCCATCCAATGTGTCCTGCTTTTGATGAAAAATAAATGGAACAAATTTCAAAATTATTTGACGCACTTCCTTCACAAACAAAAGTCATTTCAGGGGCTTGGAAAATGGAAAATTAATTTTTTATTAAAAAATAATTGCAAATTCCTATGAAACACTGTCCACTATGGTTACACCAATAGTTGTGCCTAATCTGGGCATGTTATCATAGATTTTGTCATGTATGTGGCCATTTCCGTGTGCATGTGCCTTGAAATCCACACAAGTCCATTGTAGATAGGCCATTTTGTGAAGGTTTTTTTTCAAACTTGTTGTATTGCAAGTTTAGTATTTTTTCCACAAAATAGTGCACATAAGATGGCTCAGTGCAAAGGCATTTGAATTTTGAACCTTTTTTCATTTTCTTTGTTTTTTTTTAACTGGGGTCAAACTTGCAGTGTTGACCATTCATACAAAAATGGTTTGGAAATGCTACTTGCCTTGTCCCAAGTTCATCCAACACCAATATTGTAGCATAAAATGATTTTTCAGAAATTTCAGGAGCAATCTAGTGCAAATTTGGGCCCCTTCGGACAATTCAATGAAATTCAACTAAATGCATGGAATATAGCAATATTACTCTGAAATTGCTGAATCCTGATCAGTGCCCATCCAACATGGCATGCTTTTGATGAAAAATGAAATGGAACAAAATTCAAAATGTTTAGAAGCACTTCCTCCACCAAACAAATGATTTGTAAGGACTAAACTAATTTCTGTGGCCTATATTTGTTACTTTGTTTGTCCCAAGTTCATTCACCAATCGAATATTCTGTACTAAACTAATTTGATTACTAAAGTGCATCGCCACACCAAAAGGCTTGAAAAAAACTATTAACGCCCCGATGGTATACTACATATAGTGAGTAAACGGTTGGTTTATGCCTTGCTTCGTTTAGTGCATAAAATGGTGAGGACTATTTCAAAAATCATGTACACATACTTTGTCGGTTGGCTCTTGCGCCTCTCTTTGAGCGTGTAGTCTCTGGTTCGAGTACTCTTCCTTGCTTGATAATCCACCTCTAATTTCGTTTTGGCGCAGCCACTGACAAAGGTGTCCCACAAGCCAGTAACTGAGCCCAGCACCTACGGTCGTGAAGCCACTGACAAAGGTGTCCCACGCGCCAGTAACTGCGACCACCACCTACGATCATGTAGCCGCTGACAGAGGTGTCACACGCGCCAGTAACTGCGACCACCACCTACGACCGCGCAACCGCTGACAGAGGTGCCCCAACAAGTCAGAATATGCGCCCACCATCGATGACCGTGCAGCCGCTTACAGAGGTGTCCCACAAGTCAGAATATGCGCCCACCGTCTACGAGCGCGCAGCCGCTGACAGAGGTGTCCCACAAGTCAATATATGCCCAAACCATCTACAAGCGGGCAGCCGCTGACAGGGGTGTCCCACGAGTTAGAAACCACGTCCAGTCGGTCACAGGCTTTGACCCGACAGCAAACCCCCATTTGGGATCTTGCAAGGGTGGGCCGCA
Organism: Thinopyrum obtusiflorum; assembly: GCA_036873465.1. Lineage (NCBI taxonomy): Eukaryota > Viridiplantae > Streptophyta > Magnoliopsida > Poales > Poaceae > Thinopyrum > Thinopyrum obtusiflorum. Next base: position 51,845 of record JAAAWM010011458.1, on the reverse strand, counting down.
CGATGGAGGGGAAAAGTGTGGACTGGCTTAGAGCGTGGGCCAAACTGAGGAGGACTAAGGGAAGAGGGGCACAGAAATAGAAATCCCTTAAAAATAATGTACATGGCATTTTAAAGGAATAATCTGGAGTTTCAAAAATGTTTGTGACATAAAAAATGTTTATACATTGTAAAATAGTGTTCGTGTAGTTTTAAAATATATTTGTTGTCATTCAAAAATGTACGTAACATTTAAAATAAATATTCACATGTTTCCAAAACACATGTCCGTGAAATTTTTAAAAATGTATGTGCAATGTAAAAAAATGTTGTGGTAGCTTGAAAAAATGTTTATTATACTAAAAGAATGTTAAGCATGTATTCAAGAAAATGTTGACCATGTATTCCAAAAAATGCTCAATACCTCTTTTTAAGAAAGAAAAATGTACATCGTGTACATGAGAAATGGACAACGTGCATCCAAAAAATATTTCATGTGTACACTAAAAACATACATTTTGTACTGAAAATGGTAGACGTGTTGAAAACAAAAAAATGATGAAAACCGACAAAAAATAGAAAATTGAAGAAAACCAAGAGAAAACAAAGAAACCCAATGTATAACTAAGAAAAATACAAGACCGATGAAAACAAGGAAGAAACAAAGAATACTGAAATACAACAAAGAAAACCGGTGAAGAAAAAAGAAAGTTGAAATACAACAAAGAATAAACACCGAAGAAATCGGGTGAAGAAGCAAAGAAAACCAAAAGAAGAAACAAAAATAAACAAATGAAAAAAATGAACAAGTCAAATGATGCTAACAACAAGCGACCAAAGGTAGCCAGCGATCGGAAAAAAAGAAACGGGTCGGCCCAGTTTGGAAAACCATCAGGCGAGATAGCTCAACATAGAACACGACGTCACTTTGTAGGGACGCCATTACTATATCACTCATCACCCCCCCCCCCCCCCCCCCCCCCCCCCCCCCCCCCCCCCCCCCCCCCCCCCCCCCCCCCCCCCCCCCCCCCCCCCCCCCCCCCCCCCCCCCCCCCCCCCCCCCCCCCCCCCCCCCCCCCCCCCCCCCCCCCCCCCCCCCCCCCCCCCCCCCCCCCCCCCCCCCCCCCCCCCCCCCCCCCCCCCCCCCCCCCCCCCCCCCCCCCCCCCCCCCCCCCCCCCCCCCCCCCCCCCCCCCCCCCCCCCCCCCCCCCCCCCCCCCCCCCCCCCCCCCCCCCCCCCCCCCCCCCCCCCCCCCCCCCCCCCCCCCCCCCCCCCCCCCCCCCCCCCCCCCCCCCCCCCCCCCCCCCCCCCCCCCCCCCCCCCCCCCCCCCCCCCCCCCCCCCCCCCCCCCCCCCCCCCCCCCCCCCCCCCCCCCCCCCCCCCCCCCCCCCCCCCCCCCCCCCCCCCCCCCCCCCCCCCCCCCCCCCCCCCCCCCCCCCCCCCCCCCCCCCCCCCCCCCCCCCCCCCCCCCCCCCCCCCCCCCCCCCCCCCCCCCCCCCCCCCCCCCCCCCCCCCCCCCCCCCCCCCCCCCCCCCCCCCCCCCCCCCCCCCCCCCCCCCCCCCCCCCCCCCCCCCCCCCCCCCCCCCCCCCCCCCCCCCCCCCCCCCCCCCCCCCCCCCCCCCCCCCCCCCCCCCCCCCCCCCCCCCCCCCCCCCCCCCCCCCCCCCCCCCCCCCCCCCCCCCCCCCCCCCCCCCCCCCCCCCCCCCCCCCCCCCCCCCCCCCCCCCCCCCCCCCCCCCCCCCCCCCCCCCCCCCCCCCCCCCCCCCCCCCCCCCCCCCCCCCCCCCCCCCCCCCCCCCCCCCCCCCCCCCCCCCCCCCCCCCCCCCCCCCCCCCCCCCCCCCCCCCCCCCCCCCCCCCCCCCCCCCCCCCCCCCCCCCCCCCCCCCCCCCCCCCCCCCCCCCCCCCCCCCCCCCCCCCCCCCCCCCCCCCCCCCCCCCCCCCCCCCCCCCCCCCCCCCCCCCCCCCCCCCCCCCCCCCCCCCCCCCCCCCCCCCCCCCCCCCCCCCCCCCCCCCCCCCCCCCCCCCCCCCCCCCCCCCCCCCCCCCCCCCCCCCCCCCCCCCCCCCCCCCCCCCCCCCCCCCCCCCCCCCCCCCCCCCCCCCCCCCCCCCCCCCCCCCCCCCCCCCCCCCCCCCCCCCCCCCCCCCCCCCCCCCCCCCCCCCCCCCCCCCCCCCCCCCCCCCCCCCCCAGAGTTCTAATCCTTCTCATGACAAAAGTATACTTAGATAAAACAGATATTTTAAAATGTTGGATGCAACCAATAAATAGACGACCCCTTTTTATTTGGTAGAACCCTTAAAACAACGCATTATGCATTGATCCGTTGCCCGATCGGTATTCGATGCTCTTTACTTAATTGCTTAATAAAACTTTGAGAAACTTATATGTCTTGTCGCGGGGTGGCACTGACATATTCCATCAAGTAAAGTATGTTTTTGTCCCCTAACTTGTTGGTTTGTGGGGGTTGTAGTTTTTGACCTCAAGTAACACATGGGGAAGTAGAGGCACAAATGTAAGCAAGGGAAGTGATTGTAGGTACTTGGAGCCACGGAGCTAGCACCTTATCCACATAAGAAACACCATTATGTCTTCTTGAAGCGGTGCGTGCACATGAAACCTTGCCAAACCAACGGATTGTCTTGGAGATGGGGAAAACCAAAATGCCAGCAGTAGGAGCATTGGTCTTTTCCGCACAAGATAGCTTAGCATCTGTTTCGTTAAATTGATATGATCAAGGGGGGGGGGAGTGTACGGGAGTACGATAGAGGAAGAAGCCTCATAAGGAGGAGCATATTAAGTAGCTCAACATAGAACACGACGTCGCTTTGTAGGGACGCTCATAATTGTATCACTGATCACTAAAAAGGAGAAAACAAATTCTGACCCTTCTCATGACAAAAGCATACTTAGATAAAACTGAGATTTTAAAAAGTCGGATGGAACTAATAAATAGATGATCCCTTTTTATTTGGTAGAACCCTTAAAACTATGCACTCTGGATTGATCCATTGCGCGATCGTGATTCAACGCTCTTCACTTAAGTGCTCGATAAAACTTATAGAAAATTTTGTGTTTTGTCGCGGGGTGGCTATGACGTATTCTACTAAGTAAAGTATGTTTTGGTCCCTTAACTTGCTGGTTTGGCAGGGTCGTAGTTTTTGACCTCAAGTAGCACGTGGGGAAGTTGAGGCACATACTTAAGCAAGGGAAGTGATTGTATGTACTTGGATCCACTTGAATTTATCAGCAAAGAAGAGTAGCTAGAGCCACGGAGCTAGCACCTTGTCCACGTAAGAAAATCAATTATCTCTTCTTGAAGTGGTGCGTGTAGACGAAACCTTTCCAAACTAACGGTTTATCTTGGAGATGGGGAAAGCCAAAACGCCACAGTAGGACCATTGATCTTTTCCGCAAAAGATAGCTTAACGTTTGTTTTGGTAAGTTTATATGATAAAGGAGGGGACTGCATGGGAGTACCACAGAGGAAGAAGCTTCATAAGAAGACGTCGCTTTGTAGGGACGCTCATTATTATATCACTCATCACTAAAAACGAGAAAAAACAATTTTGACCCTTCTCGTGACTAAAGCATATTTAGGTAAAACTCAGATTTTAAAAAATATATTAAAAATGTATAGCATCAAAAAATTTACAATGTAAAAAAAATTACGTAGTATAAGAAAATGTTTTGTACCATTAAAAATAATGTACATGACATTTTAAAGGAATAATCTCGAGTTTCAAAAATGTTTGTCACATAAAAAATGTTTATACATTTAAAAATAGTGTTCGTGTAGTTTTAAAATATGTTTGTTGTCATCCAAAAATGTACATAACATTTAAAATAAATATTCACGTGTTTCCATAACACATGTCCGTGAAATTTTTAAAAATGTATGTGCAACGTAAAAAAATGTTGTGCTGCTTGAAAAAATGTTTATTCTACTAAAAGAATGTTAAGCATGTATTCAAAAAAATGTTAACCATGTATTCCAAAAAGTGTTCAATACGTCTTTTTAAGAAAAACAATGTACATCGTGTCCATGAGAAATGGACAACGTGCATCCAAAAAATGGTTCATGTATACACTAAAAATATACATTTTGTACTGACAATGGTAGACGTGTTGAAAATAAAATATAATGAAAACCGACCAAAAACATAGAAAAATAAAGAAACCAAGAGAAAACAAAGAAAACATTGTATAACAAAGAAAAATACAAGACCGATGAAAACTAGGAAGAACAAAGAATACTGAAATACAACAAAGAAAACAAAACAAAGAAAACCGGTGAAGAAAAAAGAAAGTTGAAATACAACAAAGAATAAACACAGAAGAAATCGGGTGAAGAAACAAAGAAAACCAAAAGAAGAAATAAAAAAGGAAACGAAAAAGAAAAAAATGAAAAAATATAAAAAAACATTGAACAACTCAAATGATGCTAACAGCAAGCGACCAATGGTAGCCAGCATTCGGAAAAAAAAAATGGGCCGGCCCAATTTGAAAGACCACCAGGCGAGATAGCTCAACATAGAACACGGGGTCACTTTGTAGGGATGCCATTACTATATCACTCATCACTAAAAGGAACAAAATCAATTCTTGCCCTTCTCATGAGAAAGCATACTTAGATAAAACTAAGATTTTAAAATGTCGGATGCAACTAATAAGTAAACGGCCCGTTTTATTTGGTAGCACCCTTAAAACTACACACTCTAGATTCATCCATTGCCCGATTGTGATCCGACGCTCTTCACTTAAGTTCTCAATAAAACTTAGAAAAATTCTACGTTTTGTTGCCAGGTGGCAGTTGCGTATTCTACCAAGTAAGTATGTTTACGCCCCTCAACTTGTTGCTTGGCGGGGTTGCAGTTTTTGACCTCAAGTAACACGTGAGGAAGTTAAGGCACAAACATAAGCAAGGGAAGTTATTGTATATACTTGAAGCCACTTGAATTTATCAGCGAGAGTAGAGTAGCTAGAGCCACGAAATTAGCACCTTGTCCACGTAAGAAATTCCATCATCTCTTCTTGAAGAGGTGTGTGTAGACGAAACCTTGCCAAACTAACGGTTTGTCTTGGAGATGTGGAAAGCCAAAACAACAGTAGTAGGAGCATTGGTCTTTTCTGCAGAAGATAGCTTAGCGTTTGTTTCGTCAAGTTGATATGATAAAGGAGGGGGAGTGTATGGAAGTACCACAGAGGAAGAAGCTTCATAAGGCGGGGCATATTAAGTAGCTGAACATGGAACACGACGTTGCTTTGTAGGGATGCTCATTATTATAGCACTCATCACTAAAAAGGAGAAGAAAAAAATCTGGCCCTTCTCATGACACAAGCATACTTAGATAAAACTGAGATTTTAAAATGTCAGATGCAACTAATAAATAGACAACCCCTTTTTATTTGGTAGCACCCTTAAAACTACACACTCTACATTGATCCATTGCCCGATCATGATTTAACGCTCTTCAATTAAGTGCTCAATAAAACTTAGAGAAAAGGCTAAGTTTTGTCGCGGGGCGGAAGTGATGTATTCTACCAAGTAAAGTATTTTTTGGTCCGTTAAGTTTTTATTTGGTAGGCTTGTAGTTTTGGACCTCAAGTAACACGTGGAGAAGTTGAGGCACAAACGTAAGCGATGGAAGGGATTGTAGGTAGTTGGAGCCACTTGCATTTATCATTCAAAGAAGACTAGCTAGAGCCATGGAGCTAGCACCTTGTCCACATAAGAAAGTCCATTATCTCTTCTTGAAGACATGCATGCAAAAGAAAACTTGCCAAACTAATTGTTTGTCTTGGACATGGGGAAAGCCAAATTGCCAGCAGTAAGAGAATTGGTCTTTTCCGTAGAAGATAGCTTAGCGTCTGTTTTTTTACGTTGATATGATAAAGAAGAGGAGGGCTGATCCATGGGAGTACGGCAGAGGAAGAAGCTTCATCAGGAAGGACATAATAAGTAGCTCAACATAGAACATGATGTCACTTTGTAGGGATGCTCATTATTATATCTCTAAAAAGGAGAAAAGAATTCTGATAATTCTCTTAACAAAAGCATACTTTGATAAAACAGAGATTTTAAAATGTTGGATGCAACTAATAAATAGATGACCCATTTTTATTTGGTAGAACCCTTAAAACAATACACTATGCATTGATCCATTGCCCGATCGGGATTCGACGCTCTTCACTTAATTGCTCAATAAAATTTAGAGAAAATTCTATGTTTTGTCGCGGGGTGGCAGTGACGTATTCCATCAAGTAAAGTGTGTTTTTGGTCCCCTAACTTGTTGGTTTGCGGGGTTGTAGTTTTTGACCTCAAGTAACACATGGGGAAGTAGAGGCACAAACGTAAGCAAGGGAAGTGATTGTAGGTATTTGGAGCCACGGAGCTAGCACCTTATTCACATAAGAAACACCATTATCTCTTCTTGAAGCAGTGCGTGCAGATGAAACCTTGCCAAACCAATGGTCTGTCTTGGAGATGGAGAAAACCAAAATGCCAGTAGTAGGAGCATTGGTGTTTTTCGCAGAAGATAGCTTAGCGTCTGTTTTGTTAAATTGATATGATAAAGGAGGGGGAGTGTATGGTAGTACGACAGAGGAAGAAGCTTCATAAGGTGGGGCATATTAAGTAGGTCAACATAGAACACGTCGTTGCTTTGTAGGGACGCTCATTATTATATCACCCCCCCCCCCCCCCCCCCCCCCCCCCCCCCCCCCCCCCCCCCCCCCCCCCCCCCCCCCCCCCCCCCCCCCCCCCCCCCCCCCCCCCCCCCCCCCCCCCCCCCCCCCCCCCCCCCCCCCCCCCCCCCCCCCCCCCCCCCCCCCCCCCCCCCCCCCCCCCCCCCCCCCCCCCCCCCCCCCCCCCCCCCCCCCCCCCCCCCCCCCCCCCCCCCCCCCCCCCCCCCCCCCCCCCCCCCCCCCCCCCCCCCCCCCCCCCCCCCCCCCCCCCCCCCCCCCCCCCCCCCCCCCCCCCCCCCCCCCCCCCCCCCCCCCCCCCCCCCCCCCCCCCCCCCCCCCCCCCCCCCCCCCCCCCCCCCCCCCCCCCCCCCCCCCCCCCCCCCCCCCCCCCCCCCCCCCCCCCCCCCCCCCCCCCCCCCCCCCCCCCCCCCCCCCCCCCCCCCCCCCCCCCCCCCCCCCCCCCCCCCCCCCCCCCCCCCCCCCCCCCCCCCCCCCCCCCCCCCCCCCCCCCCCCCCCCCCCCCCCCCCCCCCCCCCCCCCCCCCCCCCCCCCCCCCCCCCCCCCCCCCCCCCCCCCCCCCCCCCCCCCCCCCCCCCCCCCCCCCCCCCCCCCCCCCCCCCCCCCCCCCCCCCCCCCCCCCCCCCCCCCCCCCCCCCCCCCCCCCCCCCCCCCCCCCCCCCCCCCCCCCCCCCCCCCCCCCCCCCCCCCCCCCCCCCCCCCCCCCCCCCCCCCCCCCCCCCCCCCCCCCCCCCCCCCCCCCCCCCCCCCCCCCCCCCCCCCCCCCCCCCCCCCCCCCCCCCCCCCCCCTTTTTCTTCTTTTTAGTGATGAGTGATATAGTAATGAGCGTCCCTACAAAGCGACGCCGTGTTCTATGTTGAGCTACTTAATATGCCCGTTTCATCTTTTTTTGGTGTACGAATCAGATGCTGCTATTTTTAGGGAAGTTGCTGAACCAGAGATGAGCTCTGGCCTATGGCCCATGACTGCTTAAACAACCAAACCGGGAGCAAATTTCCACACACAAGGACCAACTTGTTTATGCTGGAGTTGATGATCCGAAATAAAGGTATGGAAATGCTTCACCATGCTGTTCAACTCCGTTATAAATATAGATTTTTTGGTGAAGTTTAACAGCATGATGATTTTGAAAAATGTTTGTGAAAATGAAAAATGTTTCTGCATTTCAAAAAAATGTATGAGAAGTTTTTGAAAAATGTATATGCAATATAAATAATTGTTTCGCGTACAATAAAAAATGTTTTGTACCTTAAAAAATAATTAAGTGATGTTTTCAAGAAATATTCCCATGTTCCAGAAAAATGTTTGTGACACTTAAAAGATGTTTATAAAATGTAAAACAATGTTCGTGTAGTTAAAAAAAATTATTACCACTAAAAATGGGTCAATGTGTACTTAGAAAAATGTTGAACATGTATTCAAAAAAAGTGTTTAAAACATGTATTAAAAGAAAATTTTACAGCATCAAAAAATGTATAATGTAAAAAAATGTTCGCGAAATATAAGAATTTTTTCGTACTATTAAAAATAATGTACATGACATTTTCAAGAAATACTCTCGAGCGTCAAAAAATGTTTGTGACACTTAAAAAATGTTTATCATGTAAAATCTTGTTCGCCCATATTAATAGGAACACTTTAAATAGCATGTACATTATTTTTCTAGCCCGCATGTTTTTCCTTATGTTAAAAGGAATACTTTAAATAGATTCGATAATTTTTACATAAATTGCACTGAAATTTGTACTACTTCCTTAGATATCATCCTGCATTGATTACGTTGAATTTCCTTACTTATCTGGACATGGTGAATATTATATAAGCAATGTAATTTATTTGATAATTACATCCCCTTCCGTATATGTATGAGCTGATGAAGAACCAAATCGTCACAAGGCAACCACCAAAGCCCCCTTTTAACCGTAAATAAAAGTATTTTCTTCTAACTAGTATGTATTCCCCATGTTAATCATACGATTAGCCAAAGCAAGGAAAGAAACTCAAAGGCTTTCACAATCACCAGGATACATAATTTATATGTTATGGAAAGGATAAACGAAATGAAATGACAATGAACACATATTAAACAAAGCTAACTAGCAGTCTAGAACAAATGATTTAAAATCGTGCTGATCAACACTCCTCCCAGAGAAAATAATATGGAAAATTCCCAGCACACTACACGAAAAAAAGATGCAAAGTTTTATTTGTGCATAGAACCACCACGCCAATAATACTATGGAAAATTCCCAGCACACTACACGAAAAAAAAGGTAGTGTTACTGGGTTTGATCCTTGACGGGTCAATGCCCATTTTCTCACTATATCTGAATAAATTAGATTGAGGCTACTGCCTCCATCCATAAGGGCTCTAGTGAGGTGGTACCCATCGATAATGGGGTCAAGAACCAGGGCCGCCCATCCTCCGTGACGGATACTGGTTGGATGGTCCCTGCGGTCGAAATTGATCGGGCATGCCGGCCATGGGTTAAATTTTGGGGCTACAGGCTCTATGGCATAGACGTCCCAGGGTGCACGTTTCCGCTCCTTCTTGGGTATATGGGTGGCATAGATCATATTCACCGTCTTTACCTTAGGAGGGAACTGTTTCTGGGCCCCATTGTTCGGCCTGCGGGGTTCCTCATCATCCTTGCTGCGGGGGCTTTTGCCTGCGTCCTCGGCTGTGAGCTTGCTGGCCTGTTTGATCACCCAACAGTTACGGTTGGTGTGATTGGCGGGTTTGTCGGATGTGTCGTGGATCTGGCAGGGCCTGTCCAGAATTGTGTCCAACTTGGTGGGTCCATCCTGGTTCCCTTTAGAGGGTTTCTTCCGTGGTCTGGATTTGGAGTTGCAGAATCCGGCATTTACTGTCGTGTCTTCGGCTTCACTGCCATTGTGGCGGCACTTATTTCTGTTGCGTCGTGGTTTCCCGTTTCCGTCCTAGACTTTCGAGGTGCCGGGGTCTTCGGGGTTGGTGCTTCTCCGAGCCAACCAGCTGGCATGCGAGCCATTCATCCCGGATACTATGCTTGAATGCGGCTATAGCTTCAGCGTCTGAGCAATCGACGATTTGATACTCTTTGGTCAAAAACCGATTCCAAAACTGCCAGGCTGACTCGCCGGGCTGTTGGACCACATGGCTTAGGTCATCGACATCCGGAGGCCGGACATAGGTGCCTTGAAAGTTGGCTCAGAAAGCATCTTCGAGCTCTTCCTAGCTCCCTATGGAGTTTTCAGGGAGGCTGTTGAGCCAATGCCTGGCTGGTCCTTTGAGCTTAAGTGGCAGGTATTTTATGACGTGGAGATCGTCTCCTCGAGCCATATGAATGTGGAGAAGAAAATCTTCGATCCATATGGTCGGGTCTGTTATCCCGTCGTATTGTTCATTGTTTACGGGTTTAAACCCTTCGGGGAACTGATGCCGCATTACTTCATCCGTGAAGCACATCGGATGAGCCGCGCCCCTGACCCGGGCTACGTCGCGCCGGAGATCGGCTGCCATATCAGCCCGGTGTTGCTCCCGAACTCTATCATTTCGATCGCACCAAGTTTGGTATACGTTCCGTCCAGCCGGAGCGTAATCTCGAGATCCGTAGATGGATCTTGTCTGTCCTTCTCTAACGGTCAGGTCGTGACAGAGATCGTATTGGTATTCTGGCTGTGCCGCCTCCTTGCCTTTACAGCGAGGGGGAGCGGGTGGGTGTTCGGCCTCTCCAGCCGGCCTGTCCCTTCCTCGAGGGGGCGGTCAGGCTGGTCTACCCATGTATATCTTGGTGGTGCAGGCGCCAGGGCCTCGTCGTCGAATTGTGGCAGCAGCCTCTGCTTTGGGTAGCTTTTGGTTTGCTGTTGGTAGCCGTACCCCTCTTCGGTTGCCAGGACTTTTGTCCATCTATCGTTGAGGGTGTTTTGTTCGGCCTTCAGCTGCTACTGCTTTTTCTTCAAGCTTTGTGCGGTGGCTATGAGTTGCTGTTTGAACCGCTCTTGGTCTAGTGGATCCTCCAGAACGATAAAATACTCAGCTCTGAGGCTGACCTCCTCTTCGGAGAGAGGCATGTAGTTGCTATCCTCGAAGTCGTTGGGGTCCTCGGGGTTATACTGAGCCCCAGGCCCCTCTGAGCCATCAAGTTGTTGCTCGGGGGCGGGTCGCCGAGGTCCTCTATATTGTCTGGGGTATCATCCTCTCCCGTGCCCGTGTTGCTTTCCCTACCTCGGCACCCCTTGGATCTTCGGCGTTGTCTCCGGCGTTTGGGTGGCTCCTCGTCGGGCTTGTTGTTATCTCTACTGGGGGTGCCGTCCTCATTATTAGCGCCATCGCCGTTATCCTTGGGGGTCTCCACCATGTAAACACCGTAGGTGGAGGTGGCCGTCCATCGGTCGGTGACGGGGGGGTTGTCAGCGTGGGCCAGGGCTTCGTTGTCTTCGTCCATGTCGTCGGCCTCCTTGGAGGCGTAGTCCAACATATCGGTTAAGTCCTCGATAGTGGCTACTAAGTGGGTGGTGGGTGGGACCTAAAATTCCCTATGGCCCACCTCCAGGCTCTGCTGAGCGTGAGCCGAGGATGGGCCATCCAAGATAGTCATCATCTGGATCCGGTCTAGCGCCTTGTTTATCAGGGCGAGTTTAGCCGGGTTAACGTGTGAGATTTCCTCGGAGTCGACTTCCGGTGTGTGACCAGGGCTGACTCCTGGTCCTCGAACGCCGAAATTGCATCAGGGCTCAAAGCCAGATCCACGGTAAGGAGGGCGAGTCCGGCCGTGGTTGACTCCCGGTCTTCGGACGCGGCGGTCGCATCCAGGCTCGAAGTCGAGTGCGAGGTGAGAGCCGATCCGGAGATCGGATCAAGAAGATGTCCCAAAGTCAATGCTTCGGGGTCCGTGGGCGCCTTAGACAAGGCTGAGAAGCCGGTGAAGATCAGATCACCCCGAGTGTCAGCGGCATATTCTATGTTACCAAACCTGATTTGATGCTTAGGGGCGAAACAGTTGACCAGGTCGAGACGACCAGTCAAATTGGCGTGTAGAACAATGCTGCCGAATGCGAAAAGCTGCCCAGGGACGAAGACGCCCCCGGTGTTGATGCCATCTCCGATGATCAGGCGAGCCATCGATCCTTCAACGATCCAACAGTGGAACTCTCAATGAAAGCACCAATCACTAGTAGAAAAATGACCTTATGTTCACCTCATTAGTCCCAGTTCAATTATGGGCCGGCACTAATGTGACCATTAGTGCTGGTCCCGACTAGAGGGGTTGGTGGGGCCCCAGCCTGGCACCAGCCTGCCACCACCTCTTTAGTCCCGGTTCGTGTCACGAACCGGTACTAGAGGTTCAACACAAACCGGGACTGATGAGTGCCGCCCCCTAGCCGTTGGAACCGGCACTAATGGTCACATTAGTGCCGGTCCGTAATGCACGAACCGGGACTACAGGCTCACCTTTAGTCCCGGTTTGTATCACCAACCGGGACTATAGATCATCCTATATAAACCCTTCATCAAGCCCGAGCTCTCTGTTCTTCCCCTTTCCTTTCCTCTCTGTTCTTCCCCTTTCCTCGAGCTCATCCTTGATTTTGCCCAAAATTTGTCAAGATTTGAAGGCCCCCATCCATCCAAGTGATCACAAAGGTTAGCAACTTTGTCCTTTCATCTCTCATTGCTAGATTAGCTCTTACAATGCTCTATAAGTATAGTGATTTGTGGGTTTTAGTTTGGGAGTAATTATATGTGGTAGTTTATTTGATTTATATGCAATTTGAGCTCAAATTAACTCTTAGTTTGCATATGTAGGCGTGGTTTACTTAGTGCCTTCCCGTCCCCGTCCTAACCACCATCGATCGCCCGCACCGTCCCGTCACCGGCACCACCTTGGTGAGCCTCTTGTTCTTATCTTTTTTATATTAAAAAATCATGTTTGTGTGATTTAGATATATAGTTACTTGTAAAATTTTCTTACCCGTACGTTGTTTGTTATACATAGTGGCATGGTTTTCATATCCATCCCCGTTGGCCCTCGTCCGGTTTATGATTCGGATGTGGTATATTCTCTTTTATAACTATTTGTTGCATTTCGTGTTTATGACAAATTATGCCCATCAATTTGACATAGATATTTTTATCTAGGAGGTATGTGAACCGAAAATTCCAACCGACCCTCTTGTCGAGAGGTTAAATTTAGTTGAAAAAGAAAATGAGTATTTGAAAGAAAAATTGAAAAGAATTGAAGAAGAGAAGATGAAACTGGAGTTGTATGTTGCCGATGTCGTCGATGATCACAAGATCAAGATGGAGAAAATGTGCTTGAAGATTAGAAAGATTAGAAAATATGCCATTGATAGTGAGGCTTGGTATCATCATGCTGTTGGATCAATTGTTACCTTAGTTGTGATCTTGATCGCATTTGTTGTTGCATTTAAATGCTTTAGATAGAGGGTTTGTATGTTGTTTTATGAGAATAAGTGTGTATGAACTTTATGTATGAACGTGTATTAATTTGGTCTTTTCGGTGATGTGTAATGAAGATGAGCCGGCAATGGATGTACGATGATCGATGCTCTCCCTAGTTCGTTAATGGCATGCGTACTTTTCTGCTTGCGGCTGAGGCAAACAAGCGGGCGGATGGTTTTATGTGTTGTCCATGTGCTGGCTGTAAGAATGATCAGAATTACTCTAAGTCAAGAACCATTCACGTCCACCTGTTTGAGTCCGGTTTCATGCCCCACTATAATGTTTGGACCAAGCACGGAGAAAGAGGGGTTATGATGGAAGACAATGAGGAAGAAGAGGACGACGACAGCTATCCTGGCCATGGGTTCCCTGAATACGATGGTACAACAATGGGGGAAGAAGCTGAGCCGACAATGCGGGAAGAAGCTGAAGAAGAGGCATCAGATGAGCCCGCTGATGATCTTGGTCGGGCCATTAGCGATGCAAAGAGAAACTGTGCAAGTGAAAAGGAGAGGCTGAAGTTGCAGCACATGTTAGAGGATCACAAGAAATCGTTGTACCCAAACTGCGAAGCTGACAAGAAAAAGCTGGGCACCACACTGGAATTGTTGCAATGGAAGGCAGAGAATGGTGTATCTGACAAGGGATTTGGAAAGTTGCTGATAATGTTAAAGAAGATGCTTCCAAAGGACAATGAATTGCCCGACAGTACGTACGAAGCAAAGAAGGTTATCTGCCCTCTAGGATTAGAGGTGCAGAAGATACATGCATGCCCTAATGACTGCATCCTCTACCGCGGTGAGTACGAGGATTTGAATGCATGCCCGGTATGCGGTGCATTACACTATAAGATCAGCCGCGATGACCCTGGTGATGTCAAGGGCGAGCGCCCCAGGAAGAAGATTCCTGCCAAGGTGATGTGGTATGCTCCTATAATACCACGGTTGAAACGTTTGTTCCAAAACAAAGAGCATGCCAAGTTGATGCGATGGCACAAAGAAGATCGTAAGAAAGACGGGAAGTTGAGAGTACCCGCTGACGGGTCACAGTGGAGAAAAATCGAGAGGAAGTGGAGGGACTTTGCAGATGACGCAAGGAACGTATGGTTTGGTCTAAGCGCAGATGGCATTAATCCTTTTGGGGAGGAGAGCAGCAATCATAGCACCTGGCCTGTGACTCTATGTATGTATAACCTTCCTCCTTGGTTGTGCATGAAGTGGAAGTACATTATGAGGCCAGTGCTCATCCAAGGCCCTAAGCAACCCAGCAACGACATTGATGTGTACCTAAGGCCATTAGTTGAAGAACTCTTACAGCTGTGGAATGAAAAAGGTGTACGTGCGTGGGATGAGGACAATCAGGAAGAATTTGACCTACATGCGTTGCTGTTTGTGACCATCAATGATTGGCCTGCTCTCAGTAACCTTTCAGGATAGACAAACAAGGGATACCGCGCATGCACGCACTGTTTGGATGATACTGATAGTATATATTTGGATAATTGTAAGAAGAATGTGTACCTGGGACATCGTCGATTTCTTCCGAGCAGGCATCCCGTAAGAAAGAAAGGCAAGCATTTCAAAGGTGAGACAGATCATCGGACGAAGCCTCGCCACCGTACTGGTGATGATGTACATGATATGGTCAAGGATTTAAAGGTAATCTTTGGAAAGGGTCCTGGAGGACAATCTATTCCGAATGACACTGACGGACGTGCACCCATGTGGAAGAAGAAATCTAAATTTTGGGACCTACCCTATTGGAAAGACCTAGAGGTCCGCTCTGCAATCGACGTGATGCACGTGACGAAGAATCTTTGCGTGACCCTTCTTGGTCTTGGGCATGTATGGAAAGACAAAAGATACACCGGAGGCACGGGAGGACCAGCAATGTATGCACGGAAAAGACGGCATACATCAGGGTCATGCCAGCTACGCTCTTACCAAAGAAGAGAAGGAAATCTTCTTTGAATGCCTGCTCATTATGAAGGTCCCGTCTGCCTTCTCGTCGAATATAAAGGGAATAATAAATATGGCAGAGAAAAAGTTCCAGAACCTAAAGTCTCATGACTGCCACGTGATTATGACGCAACTGCTTCCGGTTGCATTGAGGGGGCTTCTACTGGAAAACGTTCGATTATCCATTGTGAAGCTATGTGCATTCCTCAATGCAATCTCTCAGAAGGTAATCGATCCAGAAATCATACCAAGGTTAGATAATGATTTGGTGCAATGTCTTGTTAGTTTCAAATTGGTGTTGCCACCATCCTTCTTCAATATCATGACGCACGTCCTAGTTCACCTATGCGAAGAGATTGCCGTTCTGGGTCCTGTATTTCTACACAATATGTTCCCCTTTGAGAGGTTCATGGGAGTCTTAAAGAAATATGTTCATAACCGTGCTAGGCCAGAAGGAAGCATCTCCAAGGGCCATGAAAATGAGGAGGTCATTGAGTTTTGTGTTGACTTTATTCCTGACCTTAAGCCGATTGGTGTTCCTGAATCGCGGCATAAGGGCAGACTGGGTGGAAATGGCATGCTAGGACCGAAAGCAATAATATGTATGGACGGGCATTCTCTCACTCAAGCACACTACACAGTTCTACAAAATTCTGCCTTGGTGGCTCCGTATATTGAGGAACACAAGAATATTCTATGCTCCAAACACCGGGAGCAGTCTGACGACTGGATTACATGTGAACAAACGGGGACTTTCACCGGTTGGTTGTAGACACGTCTCATGCATGACGACGCTGTTGAAGATGACATGTACTTGCTATCCCAGTTACCATCTTCGAATATAATGACTTTCAAAGGGTACGGGATAAATGGGAATATATTTTACACGATCACCCAAGATAAAAAGAGCACCAACCAAAACAGTGGTGTCCGCTTTGATGCAGCAACCAAGAGGGGAAAGGACACATATTATGGTTACATAGAGGAGATATGGGAACTTGACTATGGACGTGGTTTGAAGGTCCCTTTGTTTCAGTGCAAATGGGTCAATCTGACACGAGGCGGGGTAACGGAGACCCGCAGTACGGAATGACAACAGTGGATCTCAACAATCTTGCGTACGCAGATGAACCATTCGTCCTAGCCAATGATGTGTCGCGGGTTTTCTATGTGAAGGACATGTCTACCAAGCCGAGAAAAAGATAAGATAAGGAAGCGAATACATCATACATTGAGCCAAAGGGCCACATAGTTCTTTCAGGGAAAAGAAACATCGTGGGAGTGGATGACAAGACAGACATGTCAGAAGATTATGAAAAGTTTCATGAAATTGCTCCCTTCACAGTGAATATTGACCCGAGCATCCAGTTAAATGATGAATATTGTCCATGGTTACGGCGCAAAGGGACACACACGAAGAAAAAAATTTACACCCAAAGATCCCACTCTGGGATGTGATCGGCTTCAATGTCATCACTTTCTTCTCTAGTGAGTTTCCGGACTTATATATCTGGAAAGTCCCACTTTGGACAAACCGGAGGGAATCCTTGTAATAGTTAGGGTGCTTATGTGTTTTGGCATTTGAAACATGTACTTATGTGCTTCGGACAAACGTCATCAATTTTCAACCATTTCTAACTTCATTTGCTATTTTTCATGCATTTACTGATTTTTTTAGCTAAATGACCCTGAAATTGAAAAGCACTACAAAATGAACTCTGAAAAGGTTGAAAGTTGGCATGGTATCATCATTTCACCCACATAGCATGTGCTAAAAATTTGAGAGGGTTATGGCAAAAACTGGATGCACTTCGTGTATAAAATGGACAATCTCTTTCGAAGTATCAGGGTTTCGGACGAAAACTCATCTGTTACAAAGGCATTTCATTTTTTTAAACTTATTTCAACTCCAGACTTTTTATGCATTCAGTATGCACCATTCAAAGCCATGTCATCAATTTTCAACCCTTTCTGACTTCATTTGCTATTTTTCATGCATTTACTGATTTTTTTGAGCTAAACGACCCTGAAATTGAAAAGCACTACAAAATGAACTCTGAAAAGGTTGAAAGTTGGCATGGTATCATCATTTCACCCACATAGCATGTGCTAAAAAGTTGAGAGGGTTACGGCAGAAACTGGATGCACTTCGTGTGCAAAATGGACAATCTCTTTCGAAGTATCAGGGTTTCGGACGAAAACTCATCTGTTACAAAGGCATTTCATTTTTTTAACTTATTTCAACTCCAGACTTTTTGTGCATTCAGTATGCACCATTCAAAGCCACGTCATCAATTTTCAACCCTTTCTGACTTCATTTGCTATTTTTCATGCATTTACTGATTTTTTTAGCTAAATGACCCTGAAATTGAAAAGCACTACAAAACGAACTCTGAAAAGGTTGAAAGTTGGCATGGTATCATCATTTCACCGACATAGCATGTGCTAAAAAGTTGAGAGGTTTACGGCAGAAACTGGATGCACTTCGTGTACAAAATGGACAATCTCTTTCGAAGTATCAGGGTTTCGGACGAAAACTCATCTGTTACAAAGGCATTTCATTTTTTTAAACTTATTTCAACTCCAGACTTTTTGTATGTTCAGTATGCACCATTCAAAGCCATGTCATGAATTTTCAACCCATTCTGACTTCATTTGCTATTTTTCATGCATTTACTGATTTTTTTGAGCTAAACAACCCTGAAATTGAAAAGCACTACAAAACAAACTCTGAAAAGGTTGAAAGTTGGCATGGTATCAACATTTCACCCACATAGCATGTGCTAAAAAGTTGAAAGGGTTACGGCAGAAACTGGATGCACTTCGTGTACAAAATGGACAATCTCTTTCGAAGTATCAGGGTTTCGGACGAAAACTCATCTGTTACAAAGGCATTTCTTTTTTTAACTTATTTCAACTCCAGACTTTTTGTGCATTCAGTATGCACCATTCAAAGCCACGTCATCAATTTTCAACCCTTTCTGACTTCATTTGCTATTTTTCATGCATTTACTGATTTTTTTGAGCTAAATGACCCTGAAATTGAAAAGCACTACAAAACGAACTCTGAAAAGGTTGAAAGTTGGCATGGTATCATCATTTCACCCACATAGCATGTGCTAAAAAGTTGAGAGGGTTACGGCAGAAACTGGATGCACTTCGTGTACAAAATGGACAATCTCTTTCGAAGTATCGGGGTTTCGGACGAAAACTCATCTGTTACAAAGGCATTTCTTTTTTTAACTTGTTTCAACTCCAGACTTTTTGTGCATTCAGTATGCACCATTCAAAGTCACGTCATCAATTTTCAACCATTTCTGACTTCATTTGCTATTTTTCATGCATTTACTGATTTTTTGAGCTAAATGACCCTGAAATTGAAAAGCACTACAAAACAAACTCTGAAAAGGTTGAAAGTTGGCATGGTATCATCATTTCACCCACATAGCATGTGCGAAAAAGTTGAGAGGGTTACGGCAAAAACTGGATGCACTTCGTATACAAAATGGACAATCTCTTTCGAAGTATCAGGGTTTCGGACGAAAACTCATCTATTACAAAGGTATTTCTTTTTTTAAATAACTTAAGAATTACCAAATTGAATATAATGATAAAACACACTAATATTAAACAGTGGAAAAAAGAATCACTGAAAAATCTATTTTTAAAGTAAAGTTATTCACAAACTAGTGATTCACACAAAATTCAAATAATTCAAATTTAAACTATGCAAATTTGAAAACTACAAGCACTAAAAGAAAGTTTATAATTTTTTTACCTAAAGCAAAAAGATTCACAAAGAAACTCTAAATAAAGCAAAAAAACAACTCAGAAACAAAAGAAAATAAATAAAGCAGAAAACAAAAAAATAAAAATAAAATATAAAAAAAGCCCGCCTACTGGGCCGCCACGGCCTGCATACGACTAGAAACCCAACCTCTAGTTGGGCCAGGATGCAGGCCCGTACGGCCTAGTAGGCCCCACAGGGCAGCACAGTATCAATAGGCCCACAAAGGCCAGCTTAGAGAGGAGCTCGACACGGTAGCCGCTGCGGGGCTTATAAACCGGTGCGAGCTCCTCTCAACTAGCGAGGTGAGATAAACATTGGACACGGGAAGCACAGGCCTTTAGTCGCGGTTGGTGGCTCCAACCGCGACTAAAGGGTGGTCTTTAGTCGCGGTTGGAGCCACCAACCGCGACTAAAGGCATGCGCTTCCCGCCGCTTCGGCTGGCCAAAGGTGACCTTTAGTCCCAGTTGGTGGCTTCAACCGGGACTAAAGGTCCCCGCATATATATAGAGCACTTGAAATTTTTTCAGTTTTCCTCTGCTTTCTTCGTCCCTTCGACCACTACACAGAGGAGATCGCCGCCCCTGACGCCGTCGCTGCCCCCGACGCGCCGCCCACGCCGTCGCCGCCCCCGATGAGCCGCCCACGCCGTTGCCGCCCCCGACGCGCCGCCCATGCCGTCCCCCCCCCCCCCCCCCCCCCCCCCCCCCCCCCCCCCGAATACAATGTATAGAAAAAAGTTGATGAATTTTAACATTTGATCCAATGTATAGCAATTAGTATTTACAAAAGTTGCATATTTTAATGTTGTATTTGCAAAAGTTTGTTATGTATTTGCAATTAATTAGTATATGTATGTATAGTACACAATAGATTCTCTTATAGTCTTAATAAGGGATTTATCAACAATGCCCCCATTATGGATGTGCACAAGTTGATACAATTTTTTTTGATCTCATCTACGTACCCTTCTATATGTCACGTTGTCTTGTATGTCAAAGTATTGAAGAAATCCATGGCTTCATCATTAGCCGGAAGTAATAGGCGCATGATGGTACGAAGCTCTCCAAAGTTGTTTTGGAACGGAGTTCCTGATAGGATAATTCTCTTTTTTTTACGAAGTTCAGCAAAGGCCTTCCAAATAGCGATATTCGGAAGGCTCTTGCTGAACTTCGTACCAAAAAGCTAATTATCCTATCCGGGACTCCGTTCCAAAACAACTTTGGAGAGCTTCGTACCATCATGCGCCTGTTACTTCTGGCTAATGATGAAGCCATGGTTTTCTTGAATCCTTTGACACTAGACAACGTGACATATAGAAGGGTAGATAAGATCAGAAAAAATATGGATCATTTTCTGCACATCCAGAATGGCGCCATTTTGTTAAATCCCTTAAAGGTTAAGAGAATCCGTTATGATTCTGAATCCTGTTCCTAGCCAGGGACTAAAGGTTCCTCGTATATAAGAAATAACAATCCAAGCATTTAAAAAATGTTACATTTGCATAGAATTTGTTCTCGACGTCAACGATGCCCGGCCCGCATCCTCGTCGTCAACCCGTTTGCGACGACGTCCTGCTTCAGAGGCGCCATGTCCGGGACTGGGCTCCGTCGGGCTGGCACTGGGAGGTGCTACCTTCAGGGGCGCGCATCTTGGTGAGGAACCCGGGTCCCGTCGTCGACCCGGAGCTTCTTTGGTGGCGGGCGCGTGGGCCACATTCGGTGCGGAGGCTGGCGTCCCCCGCGGAGGTGGTACGTCACCGTGTCAGGGAGGAGGACGAGCACGTCCGTCGCTACATGGTTGCGTTGGACGTCAGGTTCTCCAATACCTGGCAGGTTCTTCAGGGATCTCACCCGAGCTATGATCCTGTGATGGTTCCTTTTCTTTGGGTGTCCACCGCGAGTGAACTAGATTATTCAATAATATTCGATCTATATTAGCTAGTGATGTATTCGAGATAATATTCGAGACGATGTATTCGAGATTATATTATTCGATAATATTCGAGACGATGTATTCGAGATTATATTCGATGATGCATATTAATTATCTGGATTATTTGAGATGCATATTATCTACTATGATTAAGTTTTTCCTTATTGATTGCATGCATGCATTCTAATTTGAATACTAAATTATTTTATCTTTCTTCTGGATTAGTTAAATAAAAGCTATGGACAATACCGACAGAGAAGGAGAAGAGACTATGTTCGACATCATACGCTCCCCGAGCCCAGATGGGAATGAAGAAGATGACGGCTCGCAATATCTGAACCCTACCGATGAGGGTATGATATTTGATGAAGACGAACGAATAGATGAAGTCCAGAACAATGATGACGAAGGAAATGTTGTTCTTCAAATGACAAAGACCGGCGAGGTATATTTATATAAGCAGGCATCTGGTGATCATCACATGTTTTAATTGATTTGTATATATATTAACGAATCAATCTTTCTTCTTTTAGCCCTTCGGATCGAGCAAATCTTCTACAAGCAGCAGGACAGTTCGAGGCCCGGCCAAAAAGTTGAAGGATGGCATAAAGTACAACATCGATGCCATCAAACCTAATGGCGAACCGCGCAAACCTAAGAAGAATGCGAACAAGTTCATTCGTCAATGCGGATTTATTGTCAGGGACCAAATCCCGATCTCCATTCAAGAACGGAAAAAGCCAGCAAAGGAAGATCCAGATGTTACTTTTGTCGACCAAAGAGCAAAAGATCAGCTTTGGGAATCGCTCATGTCACATTTCACCCTACCAGATCATTTGACAGATGCAGATCTGCAGAAAGTCAAGGACTGTGCTCTTAGGAAGATGGCGATAGCATTCAACAACCATAAGAAAACTATATGGGCCGTGTACGTGAAAGGAGAAAAGCAGACTCCAGAATTCAAGGGAACACTGGAGAAGGCAAGAGATCACTGGGACGCTTTCGTGAACTTCAAGGAATCGGAAGTAGCTCAGGAACGGTCGAGAAAAAACAAGATTAATGCCACGAAAAAGCAGTGGCACCATAAGCTGGGGCCAGGTGGCTACGAGGTGGCCCGGCCTAAGTGGGATCTCGCTGAGCAAGAGATGATGGATGCAGGGGTCACTCCAGTTACATTGAGCTGGCCCCCCAGGTCCAGGACTTGGTTCTATACGCATGGGGGGATGTTGGACCCAAAGACAGGCGAGGTTTTGGAGCGGGCAAGTCTTAAAGGAGCCGATGTCAGTTTACTTGTTGCAATAGAAGAGGCTCAAACGGGGGTGTTAGCCCAACAGTGAGAACGACGAGCTTACGCGCGCCCTGAAGAATCCTGAACACCCGGGAAGAACACGAGGCAAAGGCGTTGTTCCGTGGTTTGAGGGGTTCGCGGACTAGAACGTCGACTACAGAAGCCGTGCGAGAAAGAAGCAACAGGAGGAGCAGAAGAAGAAGCTGGAGGAGGAGGAGAGGAAGCAGGAAGCAGACCGCCTTCGCATCGTAGAATCAAAGCACGTGGAGTTGGCACTCGCTTTCCAGCGGCAGCAACAGCAGATCGACTCACTTAGCCAGGAAAGGGGGTCTCAGCAGCGGCAGCAGCTAGCGGATCCAGCATTGGATAGCACCGTCCCATCCATGCCGAGAAGCAGCGTGGGTTCCGCCCCGGGCGATGATGCACTGCTGGATAGATACCCTGTGGATGATATCATAGATACGACAACTTGTGAGCTACACTTTAAAATGAAGAACATATCCATGAAGGTGGCGGACGGCGTTGCTTATACAAATCCCCCTGAAGCAGCCTTCCATTGCAATCCGATTCCAGCTGGCTATGCTCGTGTCGGGGTTGATGAAGTGGTGGCACAATATTCGGGGCTAGAGCTTGACATTCCTGGAGGTGACGACGAGCGCACACTGGGAGAGGCCATACATCATATCATTCTATGGAGAAAGGATTGCATTGTCTTTCCAAGGCCACCGACACCGCGTCAGCCGGCTCCTCCTCCAAGTCCGCCATCGCGTCAATAGACTCCCGCTCCTCCAAGTCAGCCACCACGTCAGCAGACTCCTGCTCCTCCAAGTCCACCATCGCATCAGCCCACTCCTCCTCCTCCAAGTCCGGCACCGTGTCACCCGACTCCTCCTCCAAGTCTGGCACCGCGTCACCCAACTCCTCCTCCAAGTCAGACACCGCGTCAGCTGTCTCCGCCACCTCAACGGGCTCCGCCGCCTAAGCAACAGCGGAAGAGAGGCGCCGCAGCTACGACGGCTAGCGGTACAACAGGAGGCAAGAAATATAAATATGGTCCAACCCTGAAGCCTCTTCCGAGGTTGCCTTACCACTTGACTGAAGAGGAAAACGAAGCCGAAGTGAAGGCCCAAGTGAAGGCCCATTTTGGACCGAAACCGCCCCCGCCGCCAGAGGAGAAAGTACCTGAGCATGCCATCCAACACTTTATTGATATGGCTGAACCAGCTGTCAAGCATATGGACTCAGACTATGAGCGCCAAATCAAGAAGTCATATCAAGCACAAAAAAAGAAGGAGTCGAGCTCGAGCTCGAGCCAAGCAGCTGCCAAAAAAAGCGGGAAAACCGTTCCCCAGCTGGGAGAACAGGCGGTGCAATCGATCCCCCCGCTCATTGTACAGACACATGTGAGTACCGGCGCCGATCAGCTGGTAATAACCGACGAGCATAGAAGGCAGGCTGAAGAGGGCGGTGTCACTGTAGAAAAACTCCTAGGCATCAAGGACTTTGAAACATTTAAAGAGGAGGAACTACAATGGAAATATGTCTGTGGCCAACCTATGGTCAAGCCTGAGCAGATCCCGCGGCTATCAACGAGAATGTATGAATTGCATCAATGGTACATGAGAGAAGTAAAGACTACCAATCGAGAGTCCCTCATGGTGAGTGTCAAGGCAGAGCATTACTTCCATGAAAAAGATCTGTGGGTTGAGTTTCAAGAAATGTTTCAGTTATTCAATCAAGACGCACTCGACAAATCTATCGTCAGTTGCTATTGTCTGTAAGTGATTTCTTTCTGTAATTTAAGTCTCTAGCTAGCTGTAGTGCTCATTCATTACCTGTAATTATCCTCACTATATTCTTTTCTGTGGTATTATGCAAAATAAAGATGTATGAAATGAAAAAAGCTGGACGCTATGGCATTGGGTTCATTGACCCAAATACCATTAATGAAAAGACATGGTTACAAGAATATGATCAACCATACATAGAGAAAACCTTGCTACAGTTCTTGAAGCACCTAAATACCCAACCAGAAATACTACTTCCTTACAACTTCGGGTGAGTGACACTGTCTTGTACTACAAATTCTGTTTTTGCTTACTAGATGTTAATAAGTGTAGTTGATGAGTTATGCACATTCCCGCTTAATTATACAAACGTGTGCGCATGAAGTTTTCACTGGATCCTGCTAATCATTGAAGTTGATGAGGGAAAAGTTTAAGTACTGGACTCACTACTTAAAAACGCTAATGACTACGCAATCGTGAGTTGGTCGACAGGTAATTTCAATCATTATCGAACTATATGTCGGCCTCTTTAGTTTCTTTCATGATATCAACTAATTAATAACTCATTTATTCATTTTCTTTGCCGACGAGCAGGGCTTGGGAAAAGTTCATCAAACAGGTTGAAGGCTCATGGAAACAAAAGCTGAAATGGTGTCGACCCAAGGTAATTAATTAAGTAGTACTAGCTAGCTACCATCTCTTTAATTCTAGTTTCAATACCATTATCATGCTTGATTAATTATTATCTGATTGAATTCTATTCTCGTAAAGGCCCTGAGGCAGGCGCCGGGGAATAATTTATGTGCATACTACGTTTGCGAGAACATTCGCATGATGACGTCCGAAAGGAGCACTAGATCACTTTGGGTACGTTTGCCAGAACACTATTCACAATTTTAACATCATTATCTAATATATATATATATACACACACAACTAATACATTCATATTGATCTCCTTCTTTAAAGATGTTAGAGATGCGGGATAAACTCCTACCAGAGGATCGCGTACGAGCAATTCAAGAGGAAATAGCGGGATTTTTGCTCGACCAGGTCATAGATCCCAAAGAAGAATACCATTACAAGCTGTAATGCCTCCATGTAATGATCTGCAAATTGTAGGAGAAATTGTATATACCAAATTGTATATATCCCCCCCCCCCCCCCCCCCCCCCCCCCCCCCCCCCCCCCCCCCCCCCCCCCCCCCCCCCCCCCCCCCCCCCCCCCCCCCCCCCCCCCCCCCCCCCCCCCCCCCCCCCCCCCCCCCCCCCCCCCCCCCCCCCCCCCCCCCCCCCCCCCCCCCCCCCCCCCCCCCCCCCCCCCCCCCCCCCCCCCCCCCCCCCCCCCCCCCCCCCCCCCCCCCCCCCCCCCCCCCCCCCCCCCCCCCCGGTCGTGCGAGAAATTCGATGATATATATATGATCGGTTCTACGAGAAATTCTATTTATATATATGCATAACGTGTACAATATGTAGTAGCGTAAAATATGTTTAAAATAAAAAAGAATTAGATGGAAAACACAAAATTAAAAGGAAAAATAAACCATAAACCCCTAAACCTTTTAGTTCCGGTTGGTGTAACCAACCGGGACTAAAGGCCCCCAGCCCCCCGGCGCGGGCTCGTGCCACGTGGTGGGCCTTTGGTCCCGGTTCATGATGAATCGGCACTAAAGGGGGGGCTTTAGTCCCCACCCTTTAGTGCCGGTTGCAGAACCGGCACTAAAGGTCCTTATGAACCGGAACAATAGCCCAATTCTGCACTAGTGAATGTCGGTGTCAAAACCGGCGGATCTCGGGTAGGGGGTCCCGAGCTATGGATCTTGGATCGATAGGGAACAAGGGACGAAGGACACGATGTTACCCAGGTTCGGGATCTCTCTAAGAGGGAAAACCCTACGTCCTACTTGATTATATTGAAGTGTATATGAGGATTACAGAGTCGATCTACCATGAGATCAGATGAACTAGAACCCTAGGGGAGTAGGATGATGTTTGTTCTTCTAGCCTCTACGGACCAAACCCCTCGGTTTATATAGACACCAGGGGTATTAGGATTACACATAGTCGGATACCAGAAAGGAATAAACACGTCGAATCATCTATCTTGTCTTGGAGTACACACTAAGGCATCAAAGATCTTCTGTCCGGATACGGAGTCTCCTGATAGGTCGGCCTCCTAGCCTTGGCAATGCGTCCCAACTGTCCGACCCATGAGAGATAGGCAGGCAGGTCGAGGACCCCCTAATCCAGGGCTCCCTCACCTGCGGCACTGGAGCCGCGGATGTACCGTGCAAGCGGTACTACCGCTGCCCAGGGCGGTACTACCGCTAGAGAGCAACAAAGGGCCTAAGCAAAATAGATGGACACAGGAAAGCCTGATCTACCATAACTTCTGCAAATGAGCTCTGAATTGAGCAAACTCAAGCTTGTTGGATAGATGAAGACAAATACTATCGAACAACGACTGGTTATAGTAAGAAGTGGCAGAAGGTGTATACCTAAGATATAGAGATGTGAAACCTCTATGAATAAAGAACCGGCAAAAACTCCAACATCGAAAACATCATTGCATATAAGAAACTCCGTTTTTGATGAACTCGAGCTTGTCATGAAGATGACCATAAGCTCTAAAACTCACAAAGAGAAACACCAAACAAAAACCAAGAAAGATGATGCAAGGATGCAATGGTTTGAGCTCTCTACGAATGATACGATCAAGCTACTCACTCGAGAGCCCCCCTTGATAGTACGGCAATCGATCCTACAACTCGGTCTCCCAACTACCACCATGAGACCGGTAAAATAGAAAACCTATCAAGGGCAAACCTTTGCCTTGCACATAGTCCACTTGAGCTAGATGATGACGATCTTGACTTCCTCAAGTTGGACCACCTTTCTTGATTGCGCTGGCTCGATGAAGACTAGTAGATTGCTCCCCCATACTCCACTATGGGTGAGCCACTCTTCAGCATATCTTCACAAGTCCATTGTCACCACAATGGACGGCAAGCTTCAAGCATGATCTCTTCATGATGCTCCACTTGAACTTGCACACCACAATCTTGATGACGATCATCACTTGATGTCATCCTTCATGGGTTGTATGAGATCTTCCTCTTGACGCAAGCCCATGAAAACATACCTAACCCCACATAGAACTCTCACGTATACCATGGGTTAGTACACAAAGCGTAATGGACAATACTTACCATACCATGGGATCATTTGATCCCTTTCGGTACATCTTCTACGCATTGCATGTTGATCAACTCGATTCACTCTTTGACTTGGTCTTGATCAACCTTGTATCATGTATTCTACATGACCAATCTTTGGATAATTCCTTGAATAGCACTTGGGTCATCACATAAACTCCTTGAAACCAACACATGGACTTCAAGAAATGCCTATGGACGAATCCTTCAAAGGTAACTCAAGGCAACCATTAGTCCATAGAGATTGTCATCAATTACCAAAACCAAACATGGGGGCACCGCATGTTCTTTCAGTGATGACCCGACGGAGATGGAGATGTTGATGGCCATGTCCGGAGGCGGCAAAGGGGGCGGCGTAGAAAATGTTTCATACCATTAAAAATAATGTGCATGACATTTTAAAGAAATACTCTCAAGTTTCAAAAAATGTTTGTGACATTTAAAAAATTGTTTGTACAATGTAAAATTTTGTTTGGCCATGTTAATAGGGATACTTAAATTTCTTCCAGCTAGCTTGTTTTACCTCATGTTAATAGCAATATTTAAATAGATTCGATAATTTGTACATAACATGCATTGAAATTTGTACTACTTCCTTAGATATCATCGTGCATGGATTACGTTGAATTTCCTTACTTATCTGTACGTGGTGAATATTATATAAGCAGTGTCATTTATTAGATTTTGCACCCCCTTGCTTATTTGTATGAGATGATGAAGAACCAAATCATCACGAGGTGACCAACAAGCCCCCTTTTAACCATAAAACAAACATATACTAGCAAAGTCCGCGCGGCGGCACGGCGCGCCCATCGATACGGTATGTAAGACCGGACATAGGAAGATAAGCTGAAAGGAGGCATATTGAAGTGATCATGTGTGTTGCATGCTGCTAAACAGGAAACACACATTGATACATCTTTGATAAGAATCATTTATTATGGTCCTATCGTGGCGCATTGTACAAAACAAAGAGTACATGATGATGATTTAACAATAAGATCAAACAAATATGGCATGCTCGCTGGTAGATCAGGTCATCCTGGTGTAGCCTCCTGCTGGATTAGAATTCCATAAAAAAGTTTACTAGACTTTCCACGGCCAGAAATAAAGTAGACGCCATCCTTAGCCACATAAACTAGAGTTACTGGTTCTCAAAAAAAAAAACTGCAGATACTCTTTCATGATGTATACTTGTTTGTTCAGCATTCAACTTGCGACATGCCATCTATACCAGATAGAGATTTGGATAAGAAGAAGAAAATGGCAGTTTCGAATCGTCATGCCTCATTGTTTACAATTTATGTGTTTGTTTCAAACATTTGTTTATTAAACCAGATGCATAAATAGTTAGAAGTCCAGAAAAAAAACATAATAAGAATTATCCAAATAAAGGACAATAGAACACAACAATCACCGACCGGAAAGTACATGCATTATTTAAGTGTATTTGTTATGAAGTGTTAATTAGTTGAGCATTCATGAAATTTTCATATCGATAAGAATGAAGACAACAGAGGTAAATGCTCGGTAGGTAATTCCTAATTTTTCAAAATGAACCACCATAAAAGTAAGGGCATCAGACCACAGACATGGCAATCAAGCAAAATAATTGGAAATGCTATCTACATGATTGTAATGCACAAATAAAAATATTAGTCCTATGCCATAACGAAGCAGGAAATAACCACATCCTTAGTACTACAATAAAGTTAGGATCCAGTACAAATGCTTGTTACATAGGTTGAGCTGACACTGATACCGCTGGAAATAAGTAATAATCATGGCGGGGCTATATTGAGGAAAGGAGAACTTTGGTACTATATAATTAGCTTGCAATTTGTCGTGGTGAGACTACTGAAGAAATTGCCACATCAATACTGTAAAAACCAATATTTACCATGTGAGGGTAGTTCAGCTGAAAATTGACCAAACTACAGCAAATAGAAAACTAATTATAACTATATATAGTACTAAACAATAAATTTAATTTTTTTGTGCGCTCGCCATCATTTTTGCTTTGTACTTGGAATCAAAGTAACACACATTAGGCAAGATAAAAGATCACAACATGGCTAAGATAGTTTATCATATAGATTTGATTCTCATCTAGATGAATGTTAGCCACCCCCTTTATCATATCTTCCTTGAAATTCAGTAGTGCTCCTCATGAAATACAAAGTGTAGACCAGGATGCTTGCTCAAAATATACTTTAGAATCATTTAAAATACCCCTAAGTTAAACCAATTAACCATGCTTTGTTGAAATAATCATTCACCAAAGTCTTTCACTCTAATATTTTAGCAAACCAGAGTTTGTGAGCTGTTGTTCGGTTGCTTCAGAGTTGTGAATACATTGTTACACTATAACATACTTGTCAAATTGCTGTTCATCACAAAAAATAGTAGTATTCAGTTCCAAGAATCATCAATGAAGGACTGCATGAAGTAGTTTAAGTAGTGCCAACAATTATAATCCAAATTCCACGGTCCATGTATATGAGAGCGTACATGTAGAGTCTGCTACAGAATTAATAATCACATACGACCATTTATGTGAAATTTGAAGGCTACAGCGACATAATAGCATGCCAGACTGTAGATTCGTTAAGCGCTGTGTCCATGGCAACCCACCCATCGCTCTTTGCATGACAATGGTGTACCTCTCCATGGCATAAACATGCTACCATCATCAACAATAGTGTGTGTGATTCTCCTCGAGAAAGTTTCTGAGCTGAGCAGACGGCGTGGAGTCGCGTGAGGATGGCCATGGAGAAGGTGAGGGCCAAGGAGCTACAGGAGGTGGCCCCGTCGATCGAGTGGGCCGCTCCGGAGCTGCCATGTCCGAGCTCCGCCCCCCCGGTCCTGTACATCCCGATCAATAGGGATAGATGGTGGTTGCGGCATCACGGTGACGAAGCGAAGCATGTTCGCCAGTGGGGATTGGCACCGATGGAGATGTGACAGACTGAGCGGGCTGTCGACCGAAAACCCTAGCCGATGAGGCTATGTACGCACGCCGGCCCACATGTGTGCGCCAAGCCAGAGGTGAGTTATTTACCCAAAACTACCACACTTGGGGCTAGGGTAACAATTTGGTACCAGATTTGTGCCAGGGCACAAAAAACCACCGAAATTGTGCCTAACATGTAACGCGGAGCACTGATGCTAGGATTTGGTCGCGAAAACAGCCGAAATGACAGGTAGGGCCCGCCTGTTGGGCTGACGTGGCAAAGACCAAGCACATAAAAAAAGTGTTGACTAGGTGAGTGGCAGATGAGATGCGGGTCCCGCCTGTCATTGACACGTGTTCATCTTCATCCCATCTTTATTTCTTTGGAGCATTGCATTGAGCAGCTCGTGGGCATCCGAGCCATCTCTGCCCATGCGAGCCGAGAGCTCCATTGCCATGGAAGCCGAGCCCCTGCTCAAGATTGCCCCAGGCCGCCTCAGCCTCTTCCCTACACGTCATGAACTCTCGAATCCCGCCGCCATTCCCGCCGGCATGGACAGCCGAGCCGAGAGCTCCATGGCCACCATGGCCACGGCAGCCGAGCCCTGCTCGAGCTCCCAGGGCCGCCTCACGCTTCGCGTCGGCGTGCTGGCCTGTGGGCAGGGCCAGCAAGGAGGAGCAGCTACCGCGCTGCCTCCTGGGCAGGGCGACTGCGTCGGACGGCGCGACGAGCGGCCTCCATGGACGACGACGAGCATGCCTCGCCTTCTTCTTCACGCAGGTGTGCTCATTCATGGTGTCTGCGTGTCCGAGCACTCATACGTGCTCAAGGTGAGCCACTCGCTCCTTCCCCACACAGCCACAACTTGTCTCGCCCGGCACCTTGCCCGCGCCGCCGCGTATGCCAGCTTCGGCAAGGTGATCACCACCTTGGTAATTGGTAGGAGGATAGGAAGAGCTGCGTGAGCCTGCGGACGGGATGGAGAAGTCCGGCTCGCCGTTCCTCTGGTCGCTGCTCCGGCGTGGCCATGGCGTACTGTGCCTTCTTCAATGGCTAGAGGATGAACGCAGACAAGGTGTTCGATGGAATGCTCCATAGAAAAAATGTTGTGAAGAAGATGACTTTCTAGTCATTGACAGGTAGGGCCCGTGTCTCATTTGCCACATCATTCGGTCAAACTTTTTGGTCTTCGCCACGTCAGCCTGACAGGCGGGCCCTACTTGTCGGTTTGGCTGTTTTCGCGACCAAATCCCAGCATCAGTGCTCCGAGTTACATGTTAGGCACAATTTCGGTGGTTTTTTGTGCCCTGGCACAAATCTGGTACCAAGTTGTTACCCTAGCCCCAAGTGTGATGGTTTTGGGTAAATAACTCGCCAGAGGTGGGTAGGGCGGCGGCTGGCTCAGGGATGGCGCGGAGCCGCAGCTGGCTTGCGCGTACCCAAACGTCGACGCGACCACCATCTCGCGCCTTACTGTCCAGTAGAGCACGATTGACGTAGCCTGGTCCGGTGCTCAGAGCGAGGCCAAAGAGATACAACGTAGGCGCCGCTTCGGAGGTGTCGTAGGGCGGAGCATCGTAGGAGCTCGGGCAGAGGGCAGCGGCTCAGGGATGGTGCAAGGCCGCAGTTGGAGAGAGAGAAGGAGAGCAGCAGAGCACCATGTATAGACGGGTAAGCCATACGTGCACGCACGCACGCGACGGCGAGAGAGAGAGGGGAGGAGGTGATGTGAGAGGAGCTCTCCGGTGCAAGACACGCCGTGCGGTGGCGAGACCTCACTGATCGCCGGCACCACGGTGTCTGGCCCCACTGATCGGAGGCCTCCTGTAGCCACACCCCAAGTCGTCGTCGTACCCTGCTAGCACCATGCCTCCTGCCCCAAATCGAAGCCCATGCTGAGAAGACGCACACAAGAGGGAAAAGGGAGACGGTCTGGCCAGCGAAATCCACCACGCGCCGGACTTCCATTTTTGCTCGTTGATGAGCGACAAAAGCTATGGCTCACCTAACTTGGAACAGGATGTCGCGGCTGGAGCCGCCGCTCGCACCTCCGCACGAGCTCCCCGTACACCCTCTCTCTTGCAGCAGCTCAGGGTGCGGAGGCAAGACATGGATGGGGACCAATGGTGGCTCCGGGGAGGTCTGGGCCATCAGCCAGATCAGGAGGATGGGTTGATCCATGCAGACTGAGAGGCGAGGTAGGGACGGATACTTATGCCCGCATACGGCGGTGGGTCGGTGGCGGCAGAGGTTCGAGATGGATACCGAGTCTTCGAGAGAGAACCAGGAAAGATCTCCCAAGCAGCGACGCGTACATAGCAACCAATCGCAAACCACCAGAATCATCGCATGCAAACTGCTTGAAACAGCCAGCATCACGTGGTCACATGCATCCATTAGTGCACATCCAAAGAAATGCAAAAAGAATGTTGCATATCCCATATGGAATCGCCAGGTTCACCAACAGATTGCATCTACTATTTCCCATACTAATAGCACGTGTCAAGCCTTGATTACTCGATTTTATCCTACGAAAAAAACTCAAGGAAGAAATAGGAATTCCCCACGTGCATAATTGCTAGGTGCACACCAAAGCACAAACAACCAGTTAAGAAAATTTTAGAGAAAAGTCTAGGTATACACAAGGTTCTACCCCGTCATGTTCCAAACAAATGCACGTGGCAGCGTCCGGTTGGTCACTCCTTTCCACCAATCCAAGTGGCTAAACATGGTGAGAGAAACTTGATTAGAAATAGGGGTTTGGGTATTCTTCTAGCTAGCATGTATTCCCCATGTTAATCACACGATTAGCCAAAGCAAGGAAAGAAACTCAAAGGCTTTCTCAATCACCGGGATACATAACTTATTTGTTATGAAAAGGATAAACGGAAAGAAATGACAACGAACTCATACTAAACAAAGCTAATTAGCAGTCTAGAACAAATGCTATAACATAGAACATAGTTGCCTGCTGATCAACACTCCTCCCAGAGAAAAATGAATATGAAAAAGTTCCTAGCACACTACACGATAAAAAGATGCAAAACTTTATTTGTGCATAGAACCACCACACCGACAAGGCTTGAACTCCTTCCATTGTACTCTAAAGATAGATAATCTACTAGGCATATGCGCTAGGTGGCGGTACAAAGCCTCCTGTCATGTGAATCGTGGCCTCGATGTGGTCACCCTATTCCATCCCAAGTTGGAAATAGCTTCACACAATGAAAATTTAAGGCCTTGACACATAGTCATATATTTGGTGATTCGAGAAAATTACCACGGTGACATGCTTTTCCGGACTGAAGGAGTATTGATCAGGCATTGTATATGTTTTTCCGATCATCTAACGCCATAATATGCAGAATAAACGAAAACAGAAGGTGTAATATAAATGTTTTTTTTGTGGTATCATTTTGTACATAAAGCAAGGAATCCCAAACAAAATGAAATGTGGAAAAAGAGAGTGATCCCAGACGCCTATTCCATCGCATCACCACACGTTTCACAAACCAGACCCCGGGTTACACCAGACAGCTGCCTGCACCGCATCACCACCTTCCATTTCCCCATCTAGGGTTGCGTGAGCGTGAGCCCCGCCACCGCCGGCCATGTCCGACCCGGCCTCCGCCCAGGAGCCCGACGCCGAGATGCGCGACGCCGCCGCCGGCGCCGCGGCAGCAGAAGCAGCAGCCGGTGACGAGGACGGCAGCGAGGACGACACGGAGGAGGAGGAAGAGGACGATGAGGAGGAAGAGGAGGAGGAGGAGGAGGAGAAGCTGGCACCTGCCGAGGAGCCGCCGGCGGCCCCGGAACCGGTCTCGGCCTTTCCGGGGAACCCGAACCAGCTGACGCTGCTGTTCCAGGGCGAGGTCTACGTCTTCGAGTCCGTTACCCCTGACAAGGTCTCCTCCCCCCTCAAACCCCCATCGTTCTGTTTTCATTCATGTTGACATGGAAGCGCGTAGCTCGAAACTTCCACGCGACCGAGCTAGCAAATTGATGCGTTTACTACTCATGCGCGGGAATTGAATACTTAATTTGATGTTGAGATTTTCGGTTTAATCATTCTAGCGAGGCGTGACACTGAAAATATTTTCCTTGGTCTCGTGGGATTTGAATACTAGCTTTTATGACTTGAGTAGCACATAACCTCAGTAGTTCACAATAGCTTTTATGAACTGTAATGATGAAATTAGGCTAGTTTTTATGAATTGAACAGCACATAACCTCAGTAGCACACAATAATGGGTTACTTCCGTGCTGTACAACTTGCAGAAGCCTTAGCCCTTGCCACTTGTGGCAGTTTGCTATCAAGTCATAGGGTTTCTTGCTGTAAGTAGCCGTAAGCAAAGTATACGATGGTTTGTAATGAGCAATGACTACTTTTTAGTTTTCTTAAGACAGATTTGTAATTGTTAGTTGTTGTGGCAATACTTGATATTACCTATATCCAGGTATATAGAAAATTCTGTTGTTATATTTAGATTTCAATCTGGAATCCTTGGCGCGGTTCTGTTTTTATCTAAGCTGAAGTCCTTTTTTCAGGTTCAAGCTGTCCTGTTACTGTTAGGAACTAGTGAAATTCCACCCGGTCTGTCTGCCATGGTTTTACCCAGTCAACGTGAAAATAGGGTACGTGGCAATTTCTCTGCTGTATATATATGTTAATCAATAATGTTTTTCCCTTTATGATGTAATGTTAGCATTCTTCTGCAGGGCTATGAGGATTTGCTTCAGAGGACAGACATTCCTGCAAAAAGGGTTGCTTCACTCATCAGGTTCCGCGAAAAACGCAAGGGGAGAAATTTTGATAAGCAAATACGCTATGCTGTACGCAAAGAAGTAGCACACAGGTTTGTACCTAGTCTGCCAGATTTGTCAGTTGTCTATTGTACCACCAAGTATTATCAGTAAAGCTGTGAATGAACCATACACCATCGCATTGGTATTTAATTTATCTTGGATCAGTCATAATCCTTATCATTATATCTAGAACTAGTTCATTAGTTACGGCATTAATCAGACCCATATCATTGTTGTGCCTACTGCTTAATCAGGCCCATGTCATTCATGGTTCGAAACCTGGTGACCTTGCAAGAAGTAATTCCAAGATGACAAGGTCTTTAATAGGTCCTTATGTACTGTATGTATTAGGCCTTCTAAATTTTGACATAACCCTCCTTTCCTTGGCAAGCACAGACGGATTTTTGATACCTTGACAAAGGGAATATATTTAAAAAATGATTCTGGATACCCGAGTTTTAAAAAAATCGCATAAAAATTTGGTTTCCAGAGTAATTTTTCCCTTTCAGAAAAGGTAGGAAGCACGGCTTTGTGTTATCTCTCTTTTGCTTGGTGAAGGAGTCAGCAAGCTGTCATCTGTTCTCCGGGCCTTTATTTTTGTACAGTTATTTTGTGCTCCTTTGTGTGGATATATATTCACCAGTATCCACCTTACTGTTCTTAAAAAAAAACAAAACACTGTAAATGATGTATACAGATATGTTAAGTTTACATCCATTTCGAGAGTAAAGTATGAAAAATGCTGTAGTTTCAGAAGCATTATATTTGTAATTGGAGGAGATATTGTGGTCCACAATGTTTCCTTAGGCTTTAGTTCATTTGAACATGTTGTCCTATCCATCTTAGTTTGTCCTATCTTGTATTTGCTTGGTCAAAATTTGGTCCAACAAATATTGACAAGGAAGAAAAGCTGAGACCTTGGTTGGCACGATGGTTGCCATACGCCACTGTCTGATAGTAGCATACTGCATGCTTGTTGAGGAATAAAGTGGACTGTGATAATCAGGGTAGATGCTGCAAGGCATGGCTGGCTAGAGGCTAGGTTGGGGAATATAATGGTTCCTATGAGGTACAAAAGGGGAAGATAGATCCTCTGGATGGCATCTGTGGGGAAATTAGGTTCAGAAAATCCTGTGCATCAGACGTCAAGCCATGATTCCAACTTCCAAGTAGCAATTAGTTGTAAGGAACATCACACGTCTTAAGAATCTGATGCTCATATTTCTAACTAATCTCTCAGGATGCAGCGTCGGAAGGGGCAATTTGTTGGAAGAGCAAATTTGGAGGGGGAGTCCCCTTCTCCAGGCTGTGATCCTGCCTCCCAGGGCTCAGGCCAAGATTTCCTGTCTCGAGAATCAAAGTTGTCTTATCTTTGATCAGTTGATCCACTTTTTCTGTCGTTATTTTATTGAACGGGAAAGGGATGACCCCTTTTCCCCCATATCATACTTGTTACAGGTGTCAGAATTGTGGCACTAGTGAAAAGATGACACCGGCAATGCGTCGTGGTCCAGCTGGTCCAAGGACTTTGTGCAATGCTTGTGGACTGATGTGGGCCAACAAGGTACAACCTCATCCTTAACATGCTAGACTGTTATTTTTTCTTCCTTTCTGATAGATATGATGCATGTTTTTTTTTCTTCTTTCTCATTGTCCTAAACAACCCCTTTCTATGCCTTTCATGCTTTAGCAAACACGGTAATGTTTCAATGAAGGTGGAATTGCACCGTGTGGTTGCAAATTGAAATAACCATGTCTTAACAACATCATCTTAACACCATGCTTGCTGTGATGGTGTCACAGGGCACATGTTAATGCGACTTTGCTCTGTCATCTTGTCCCAGTGTTGTGGACTTGCAGCAATGGTGCATGCTTGTTAGCAACTTGGTGGATAAGAATCCATGGAATATTTCAACCGAGTCATGAAGACATGGTTAATTCAACTATGCTGCCTGTTGAAGTTGTCACGTATTTAGTTTTCAGTTTCTCCCTTGTTACTTCCTGTAGTCATGGAGGTATGTGATATGCCGATACACTTGCTTCAGTAGAAAAGCTCCGAGGTTTCTATGGCTGTGAGACGTCAGAACCATAAATAAGCTTGCAGAAAGGAAAGAAACTGTTATATATGAAAAGAAATGGACCCTATCTTTTTCATTGTTTTAGCAGTGTTAGATAAGTTACTCATGTGCTGCTATTGTCTCTACTTAAGAGCGGAAAGAATCATAGAAATAGGTGGTGGTGATTCTCTGTGCACTGACCGTCTTCAGTTTCAAGATTTAATTGTCTTTTCTGACTTCATGCTTGCGCTTGTTGGTTCCGCCATTTTGGACTTGCAGCTATTTATTTCTGTATATTGGATTTTATGCAGGGCACCCTGAGAAGTTGCTCCAAGGCAAAAGTTGAAGCTCCTACGCTTGCAATTGAGCAGGTTCATTTCTTCATCATTACTATTGATCATCCATTGGATGATCGCCGCCTTTTGTGCATACTGAACCCTGAATCTTCCATACCCCTCTAAGTGCAACGCCGCTGTCGCCCAGTGTCAGAGTGGAACCGATGTCAAAGCACTGCCAGCTCCAAACAACTACAACGTCGCTCCAAGCAAGGGCGAAGCGTGAGCACGCTCTGTTGCTTCCTCTTCAAGTGATTCAGGCAATCGATTAACTCTGACTCTCTCTCTCGTCTTTTGCAGCATGGATAACATTGTGACCGCGAACGTAACTGCTGCTGCGACAGAAGGAGCGCCGAAAGCGCAGTCAGAATAATTTACATCAGCATTTGATCATTGAACTCAAAAGATCCCGAATTCATCACATATAGCCAAACGTCACAAAATACAGGATTCGCTAATCAGGAATACTGATTGTCATCAAGTGTACATGAAAATACTGATTGCCAGCGCGAGATATGTAATTAACATAAGAGCGCCTGATCGACTCGATGTTGGCATTCGAGGTGTTACATTCGGCTGCCCTTTGCGAGCAGCGCATTTGCATAATCACATTGATCGTTTTACCATCTTCGTCTTCGTGGGACTCCCGGGTTGCTTTTCTGATCCTGAAGGGAAGTTTGTTTGTTCGCTTGTTCGCCCAGCCTTTCTCCGCTTCCTTTGTGCCCCTCCCAAAATGGACTTGCGCAGTTGTGTGTACTCTTGTCTAACTAACAACTGGCCTAGCACATGAGTGCATCATTTTAA
The DNA here is from genome assembly GCA_036873465.1 of Thinopyrum obtusiflorum. Lineage (NCBI taxonomy): Eukaryota > Viridiplantae > Streptophyta > Magnoliopsida > Poales > Poaceae > Thinopyrum > Thinopyrum obtusiflorum. Next base: position 13,795 of record JAAAWM010011458.1, on the reverse strand, counting down.
TGCACACGTTTTTTTTTTTGATCTGTTAATGCACACGTTTTTATTCGTGCTTTATGTGTTCTTACGGAATTAGCGAAAATTCGTTGATGTGCCTGATCTCAGATACACCCGATATCTGGTTCGTCACTTCCCACCGAGATTTGCGTCGTGGGATGCATTTGTTACCTGTATTTGCATATGTATGCCATCTGTACTAACATTATGAGAGATCAGTATGAAAACAAGTACTGCTCTGTCCACTTCCATAATGTAGTGTTTATGTATCATTTTCAAAAGTCATACCATGTAGAGATTGACAAAGTTTATTGAGAAAAATATCAACACTAATAATAACAAATAAATACAACATGTAAGTATATCTTCTGATGTGTGTAACGGTATTTATTTGGTATCATAGATGTACATTTTTTTTTAAACTTGATCAAAGTTGATGAATTGTGATTTTAGAAAATAATCCACACACACTACATTATAAAATGGGAAAATCACAAGACGTGGCATTAAATTGTTGTGATTATTCAATTTCTTTTGGTCAAACTTAAGACATGGCGGCCCAGTCTCTCAAAGGTGCTCATAGGGGTAAGAGGTGCGCGCATGCGTGCATAGCGATGATGTGTGCGCCTGTGTGTGTTGTACTATGTAAAAAAGAAACTGACATCAGATTTTTAGACATGGAAAATCAATTTTTTTTATGACAAATTATGTTGTCACGAGGATGACAAATTCTTTTAGCGAGCATGACAATTGCTGGCAAAAAAAAAAACTGAACACGGAAAGGATTCGTCACAATTGTTAAAGAAATTGCCATACTCAGGATAATATAATTTTTCATAATAAGTGATTTGCCGTGCCTAAAAATCTGACGTTATTTAAAGGAAAAATATTATTCAATTTTTTTGAGAGAGATTATGCAATTTCCTGCTCAGACCGTCTCTTTCCCCAATCTTGTAGCCCTGTGGGGTCTCGGCCTAGTGACGACCCACTCGCGGACGGACGCGTCCATCTGTCGTCTCTCTCGGCTCACGCGCCACGGATGCAGAAGCAGCCTCCCTCCACCTCCTCGCCGCCGGCGATGTCGGTCCCGCCCTCCGGCCACCGCCAGGTACCCACCCCCCTCCCCTCTCGCCCTCCTCCGCCCATTCCCTCTCCGACCTAAACAGTTTCCCCGCAGGTGTCGCTGAGGGGGTCCAGCGCCAGGGAGATCACCCGCGACGCGCTGCTGCAGAAGGTCTCCGAGGAGCGCCAGCTTCGTAGCCACCTCCGCCGCGCCGCCGCCGCCGCCCTCACCATCCAGGTACCCGCCGTCGCCGCACCCGGCCCCCCTCCTCAGCCGCCCACACCTGCTGCGTACCACTATACCCGACCACCATCCACCAGCCCACCCGCACCCAATTAATCTACCTGAAATCCCGAAATCTGATCGCTGCTCATGACCATGGGTTGTTTGCTCAGTTTATTTTGCTATATACTTTGGTGGATCTGGGCTACGCCGCGTCTGTCTGGCACAAACAATTGACCTGAAGAATTTGGGGACACCAATTTGATTGGCCTGGCCTGAAATCACCCAGGGAGATTTCTGGAATGCTGTTGTAATTCTGGTTCTGGCTAGCGGTTCGTGAATCCTGAGTACTAATAAAAAAAATTAGATGAACATTGAACTAGTAACAAACAATCTTGACCTGGGCACAGGTAGGTTTTAGTGTTGCTGGCGCCGAATCTAGGAGTTGGATTCAGGTTTGTGCACCAGCGTCCTAACAAAGAAACTTGAGATCAGTGGGGTTTTCTACTTTGAAGTAAGAATGGACTCCAGATTCCTGAAGCTGTGCAGAAATCCTGAGACCCTAACAAACTGGAATATTTAATAAATATAACGAAGCATGCCTTTGGTGATCTGTCAGTAGATTATTTTATCGTTTATCCTTATAATCATACCCTGAAGCACCTATAAATTTGTAAATTTCTTCACGTGTTTTTCTGCCAACCATGAAAAAAAACATAATATAAAATTCCCAATGTAGTCAAAATAGATGCGACAGCCCTGTCAAAGTGTTCATGTAGAGCTACATAGGTGTTGTGCTTTGCTTCAATGATTTTGTGTTGTATACTCATATAATGGATTTCCCTGTTACTGTTTTACTTCTGCCAGCGAGTATGGAGAAGGTACCATCTTATCAGAAAGGTTACAGAACAACTTCATGAAGAGTGGGAAGTATTAATAAACCAGCCTGACATCAACCTGACAAATCAATGGATATCGAGCAAGATGCTTAGGCCATTTCTTTTCTTCATTACTCAACCGTCAAGCTGGTACAAGGGGCAACAGACCAAGACTGTGAAGTCTATCTCAAGATGCTTCAAAATCATCTTGAATAGCATAAACTCAATGGGTATGCCTTTTTACTAATCAAACTTCTGCTTTCAGCGATTCTGGTATGTGTGGTAAGCTTGAACATCAACACGTGAAGCAAAGCACAACACCTCCTTTGTGCCCCTCCCAAAATAGACTTATGCAGTTGTGTGTACTCTTGTCTAACTAACAACTGCCCTAGCACATCAGCCTATCATTTGTCTGCCCTTTGCGACACCGAGAATCGTGTCGTCAGATGTATTTGTTCCCTGTATTTGCATATGTATGCCATCTGGATACATTATGAGAAATCAGTATGAAAACAAGTACTGCTCCGTCCACTCCATAATGTACTGTTTATGTATCATTTTCAAAAGTCAAACCACATAGAGACTAATAAAGTTTAATGAGAAAAATATAAGAGCACTAATAATAACAAATAAATACAATATATAGGTATATCTTCTGATGTATACAATGGTATTTATTTGGTATCATAGATGTACATATTTTTTAATGAACTTTAGCAAAGTTGATGAATCGTGATTCTAGAAAATAATCCACACACACTACATTATAAAATGTGAAAATCACAAGACGTGGCATTAAATTTTTGTGATTATTCAATTTCTTTTGGTCAAACTTAAGACATGGCGGCTCAGCCTTGCAAAGGTGCTCATAGGGCGTGCACGCGTGCATAGCGATGATGCGTGCGCATGTCTGTATTGCACTATGCAAAAAAAGAAAAAAAACTGACGTCAGATTTTTAGACATGGAAAATTGAATATTTTTTATGACAAATCATGCCCCCCCCCCCCCCCCCCCCCCCCCCCCCCCCCCCCCCCCCCCCCCCCCCCCCCCCCCCCCCCCCCCCCCCCCCCCCCCCCCCCCCCCCCCCCCCCCCCCCCCCCCCCCCCCCCCCCCCCCCCCCCCCCCCCCCCCCCCCCCCCCCCCCCCCCCCCCCCCCCCCCCCCCCCCCCCCCCCCCCCCCCCCCCCCCCCCCCCCCCCCCCCCCCCCCCCCCCCCCCCCCCCCCCCCCCCCCCCCCCCCCCCCCCCCCCCCCCCCCCCCCCCCCCCCCCCCCCCCCCCCCCCCCCCCCCCCCCCCCCCCCCCCCCCCCCCCCCCCCCCCCCCCCCCCCCCCCCCCCCCCCCCCCCCCCCCCCCCCCCCCCCCCCCCCCCCCCCCCCCCCCCCCCCCCCCCCCCCCCCCCCCCCCCCCCCCCCCCCCCCCCCCCCTCCCTGTATGGGGATGTCCTAGTTTACAATAAATTAATTTTAAACTTAAGAGAAATAAACTACTCCCTATGTTTCTATATGTGAGGCATATTTTGACCTACTCAAATTCATGCTTTGACCAATAATTTAATTAATAACATGTGGGCTATGTTTCACAAAATTGATGCCATTGTATTCATATTCAAAATTATTCATGATTGTTATTTGGTACTCCGCCAAGGCGACCCTTTGTCGCTGATGCTCTTTGTGATTTTCATTGACGTCCTGAACACTTTGATTCAGCGGGTAGTCAAAGACGGGTTCCTGCAGTGCCTCACCAACCATCATATTGCCTTGAGCATTTCCCTCTTTGCCAATGACATTGTCATCTTCTGTCACCTAGACGCTCAGGATCATGGCACGATACATGAGCTGCTTCGTGTATTTCTCGATGTGCTCCACTGCACCGACCCAATGCCAGCCTGCGGCGATGAGGCCATCGGTGACGGCCTGTCCTGCCCCATAACCAATTTCCCCATCCCATATCTAGGGCTGCCGCTGCCTTGGCGCAGTGGTAAAGCTGCTGCCTTGTGACCATGAGGTCACGGGTTCAAGTCTTGGAAACAGCCTCTTGCAGAAATGTAGGGAAAGGCTGCGTACAATAGACCCAAAGTGGTCGGACCCTTCCCCGGACCCTGCGCAAGCGGGAGCTGCATGCACCGGGCCGCCCTTTTTATATCTAGGGCTGCCGCTGTCAGTTCGGCAAATTCCATCATCCACTCTCCAAGCGCTGGTTGATCGGATCGCTGGGAAGTTCACTGCCTGGCGGGCAGAATGTCAAAAAGGGGTAAAACTTGTGCTGGTCCGACACGTTCCTAGTACCATGCCAGTGCATATCCTCCTGGCCATGGTACTAAATCCGTCGATTTTCAAGAAGATTGACTGTATCCAACTCGAATTCCTCTGGTATGGTCAGTGGGAAACTAGTTGTCGAGTGGAGGCCAATGTTTCTCAACTGACAGCTGGTCTGCTGGCTGTTGGCGCTCGGCTGATTACTGATAGAAGCTCGCCAGCATGCATATTTGAAGATAAAGCAAAATTATTACATGTTTAGTGCAGAATGCCAGAATGTGATGATATCAGCATCATGTCAAAGTGCAATATGGTAAATTAGGCTGAGCATAAAAAAATTGAACTTGACTAGATTCAGGCTTGCTGCAAAGAACACACAAATTAGGCACACACCTTTAGAAGATGCACTTTCCTTTTCAACTGATATGTGTCTTTTCTATGTAGATCAAAGCAAAAACTTCTGTTCCTTTGCTGTGGGTTTTCCAGAAGAGAGGTCTATTTGGCTTTATCAGGCAAAGAAGCTGATTTCGCTGTGCTCTTGCATCCTTGCCCAGTGTGATCATTGTTGTTGTAAGGATGTAAACATGGTTGAAATTAGTACTCTTACTATGCGGTTGGCCATCTCATTAACGGATTGCAAAACATGGAAAAACTTAACAAGTGAGAATACTAGAGCTGCTGATGCCTCTGTGGAGACTTTGATTGAATTTATTGGCACAAGACAGAGTGGTACATATAGGTGTGTGAGGAGATATATAAAATGTTTTGGTCCCCATGTTACCCCAGGGAAGATAGATTCTGCGATTGCACCAGATGAGCAGCTCCTGGTTACTGCTAGTGCAGTCACTCTTGCATTGCGCCCTTTCAACTCTACAAGAGCAGACATGGGTGTTGATCTAACTGGTGCTGCAAAGGAATACTTCACACTTATACTCACAATTCCGTATATTTGCAAACGTCTGCCGCCTCTTCTTTTACCTGCTCTAAAACACATATCTGTACTGCAACCGTCTCTCAGCATTTTACTGGTAAGGGTCTTCAAATTTTGATATGGACACAGGCATTTGGTATGCTGTTGCATTAATTTTGTATAGAAGCTTTTGCTCTCCAAGGAGTCAGACATTGAACTAATGAATTCCTGTGTTTCTGACATGATAATGAGTTGCTCTATCCGTGTAGTATTCCTCAATTGTTGCAGCTTGAAACCTGTATGTTATAGTTGATCCGCTAATATTTTTGAAGTGGTAATTGTTTTATTCTTACTTTTTAGTTATGTATACTCTGTTGGTGGTCTATGTACTGCTGTATAATTCTTTATGACACTAGCTATTAAATTTTAATTTATCATTCCAGCGGTTAATGTTAAGTTAACCAGTTGCAAATTTGTGAAAGATATTATTCCATTACCATGTTCTACCCATCTGCAAGTCCTTAGGCCTAGTATTTCTATATAGTGACAACTCATCACTGTGGCATCTTGATTAAAAAAGTTGATTCCATTGTAAGTGCAGAATTGTAGTGTCCTGACACGTTCATCCTTCTAGGGATACCAAAAAGTTCATAATTTATTTGGTGTGATTTTTTTAAATATTGGAATTTAAATGTCGAACTGATCAAGCCATGGCAGGTGGTAGCAGACCTCGAAGGATAAAATATTTGAAGAAATAAGTAAACTGGAGCAGTCAGAGGTTTCTAGTGTTGATAACAGTACCATTCCCTACTGTGGTTGGGCTCTTGGAAATCTTATAACTCTAGCCACGGAGCATGATGATTTATCCAATTTGGGTTGCTTCATTCAAGGGCTAGATTGTTGCCTATATGTTGATGCTATTAACTGTATTTCCCAAAACTTACTGAAATGTTTTGAAGAAAGCAAGGGAATGCTTCATTGCATTGATGATAGGGCCACCAATAATACATCAATTACTGAAGAAGCTGACACCAATGATAGCTGCCGCACGAGAACATTGTTTATGGACCTTCTAAAGCCAATTTACCAGCAGTGGCACCTTAGAAAGCTATTGATATTGGCAAAGGAGGATGTTCTGTGCGAGAGGGAAACCAACCATGACCTAGATCAAAGTCAGGTCAAATGTCGGAGCCTAAAGTTAACAGATATTATATGCTTTTACTATTACATGCTCAGAATTTTCTCTTCCCTGAACCCATCTATTGGTCCATTGCCTATTCTCAACATGCTCTCATTCACCCCAGGATTTCTTGTTGATTTGTGGGGAACGTTAGAAATATCAATTTTTGGGCAAACTGGCCACAAATCACAGGAACCTGAGCATGAAAAACAATTGGCTGGAAGTAGTTCAGGTGAGCAAATATCCTCCACAAAGCAAAGACGGAATGCCAAGGACGCACCAAAAAAGTGGGCAAATGTGCTCCATAAGATTACAGGAAAATCAAATGATGCAGATGACACCAATTTGAGTGACAGTTTGACTTCTGAGAATTCTAATGATGATGCATTAATTTTATGGGATATTGAGACTATGAGGCAAGGATCTGAAGGTATCGGGAAGGATGTAAATCACATGTTGCATCTGTTCTGTGCAATATATGGACATCTATTACTTGTGCTAGATGATATTGAGTTTTATGAGAAACAGGTAATATTGCCTCATCCACACACCATCTTTCTGTCTATTTCTCTCCACCAATGTATTGATGATGTGATTTCCCTTCTCTGTTTCCACAGATTCCTTTCACTCTAGAGCAACAACGGAAGATTGCATCAGCACTCAATACGTTTGTGTACAACTCTTTCCTTCAGAATAGTGGAAGCGGCAACAAGCCTCTTATTGACGTGACTGTGAGATGTCTTAATCTACTCTATGAAAGGGACAGCAGACACAGGTTCTGTCCCAGTTCTCTGTGGTTGTCACCCGCCAGAACTGGCAGAATTCCAATTGCAGCTGCTGCCAGAGCCCATGAGGCAGCCTTTGCCAGTTTAGTCGGAACTACTTCAGGAATTCCTACCCGCAGCTCTGTACTTACCACAGTACCACATGTATATCCGTTTGAGGAGAGGTATTTAACTGTCTAGGTTTATTCATTGGCCCTATTATGCTTGTATTACAGTATACAACTGAATGCAATGCTGCACATGGCTGAACCTAAAAACAAAGTCCTTCCTCTGTAAACTAATATAGGACCTTTTAGATCACTACTTCAGAGTGATATAAAAGTCTTATATTAGTTTACAAAGGGAGTATATCTTAGTGTATTGGGATTGCTCGATGAGTGGCTACATGAAATTTATTTTTACATGCAGGGCATATTTTTTTTTTAATATTGTAGCAATTTTATCCGACACTAATTATTCTTAACATCATTTGATGTATTTTACTCAGAGTGCAGATGTTTAGAGAATTTATTGAGTTAGACAAAGCATCAAGAAGAGCTAACGGTGAAGTCTCTGGGCCAGGTCCAGGATCCATCGAGATAGTCATTCGTCGAGGTCATATTGTTGAAGATGGATACAGGCAGTTGAATTGTCTTAGATCTAAGCTGAAATCTTGCATTCATGTGTCGTTTGTCAGTGAATGTGGCCTCCCTGAAGCTGGTTTGGACTATGGTGGTCTATCAAAGGAGTTCTTAACTGATCTGTCCAAGGCTGCCTTCAGTCCAGAGTACGCCTTCTGGGAAATTACAGGCCCTTTAATCTTTTGTTTCTCTAATGCAGAAGCTTTGATACTATCTTTTTTCTTCTTCTTTGAACAGATATGGACTATTTACACAAACATCAACATCTGATAGTAGCATAATTCCAAGCAGTTCTGCTAAGCTTTTGGACAATGGCATTGATATGATTGAATTTCTTGGTCGAGTTGTCGGCAAAGCACTCTATGAGGGGATCCTCTTGGACTACTGTTTTTCACAAGTATTTGTGCAAAAACTTCTAGGGCGCTATAGTTTTTTGGATGAATTATCAACACTTGATTCTGAACTTTATAGAAGTCTAATGCAACTCAAGGTATTCTAGTATTTTATTATGGTTCCTTTAAAACGCTGATCAAGTTAAATGTTGTGAGCTTTATGGGTATTTCGAAAAGAAATTCTTAGCATGCTGTTCCAATCTTGAAATGTCTAACCATTTAGTATGTTCAAGATAGGTAGATACTGGAACCTCTAGCAGTCGATACCAGGGATTTGAAAGCTATTTTAGGAATAGAAACCGCTCCATGGTCGATCCTGGTTCTCAACAAGTGTGGCGATAGCTCGAGAACCGCAAACATAATTTTGAATTCAAATTTGCAAACCGGTCAAACTGGACAAAGTTAAATTTTGATTTTCGAATCGGAGTGGTCTGGGATTCTCAGAGAGCACCAAATATTATTAACATTTTTCGTCCGTTTTCTGAACCCTGGTCAATACCATGCATTTATTACAATTCAATGATTCATCATATAACTTTGGCAAATATTTCCTCGTCTATTAAGCCTCAGCAAAATTTGTTGTGGTTTTTTGGATTAATAATTCTGCATTGACTCGTACGACAATGGTCGATCTCCCTATAGATATAGACTAAATATGGCATTTAGTGAGGTATCTTTCTGAGTAAAATATGATACACATTTTGACAACAACTCTATACTTGGTTTTCCATCAAACAGCACTATGACGGGGACGTCGAAGAACTTTGTTTGGATTTTACTCTGACTGAAGAGTTAGGCGGGAAAAGAATCGTGCATGAGCTGAGACCGGGTGGCAAAAATATCTCTGTTACAAATGAAAATAAATTGCACTATGTTCATGCGATGGCAGACTACAAGCTTAACCGCCAGGTTTGTTACTTTGCTCATATTTATAATGATTTAAAAGCTTTTATTCTGTATCAGTAAGCAATCTTCTGATAAAATCATAAATCCTGCAGATACTTCCATTTTCAAATGCATTTTACAGAGGACTCAGTGATCTCATCTCACCATCTTGGCTGAGCTTGTTTAATGCAAATGAATTTAACCAGGTAACCCTCTCATTCTTTGTTGATACCACTGAACCTGAATTGCCATTTATGGATGACCCTCGAAGCGGATTTAATATTCCTTAAACTGGAATAATAAAGATAAAATTCTGAGATTATAAACTTGAATGCAAATATCAACATTTAAGATCAAAATTATTTAGTTTGCTATATTATGTTACAATTTTATAAATCAAAATTATTGATTTAAATAGCAGAAATCAAAATAGTACTTTAAGTTGAATCTGAGAATACTAATTTTGGGCCAAGGCCCAAACTATCAGTAATGTAGTGATAATGATAAGCCCCGAAAGTACTATATGGTTGACATGTAGGGAAAATTTGAATATATATATATACACCCCTTGGCCCTTGCTAAGATAGTACACTTATGCACTTCAAAAATTGAATATTTATAGTATAGAAACATGTTAGATGGTTAAGAGTATGTGTAATTGCCAACCTTTGCACAAAAATATGATCAGATGTGAACTTTACAAGGAAAAACAGCTATAAGTCTACTTCCTTTTTGTAGAGCTCTTAATTGCATGTGCACAAATTCTCGGTTCTTAAAATCTATTTGCAAGCTTCTATTTCTGCTATCTGCTATAGCAATTGCAGTTTAGTAGTTTGCATTTTTACGCCCCTGTTTACAGAGCTAATGTATGATTGCCACATACAACAGTTACTTTCAGGTGGATCTCAGGATTTTGATGTTGATGATCTGCGGAACAACACCAAGTACACTGGTGGTTATACTGAGTCAAGTCGAACTGTTAAACTCTTTTGGGAGGTATGTGAAGTTGTCTCATTTTGGCCATTTAACTCGATGCATCACAGACCTTGGGTGTCCAAGCTTATATCTAGGTACAATCGTACAAACTCCATTGGACCAGTAGATGGCAGACTTTAGTATTGAGAGGGTGGTTCCGACGTAAATAACTTGCCAGTATATGAGTTGATTAGTAATGAAGTTTCTGACCACGTGACACTAGTCCCCAATCCCTTATCGAACTGCCAAACATAAAATACAAGAAATAGTAGGCAGGCGTTTTACAGGAGATATATTTCTCTCATGTACTCCCTCCGGTCCTTTTTACTCTGCGTACTAGATTTTTGTCCAGTCAAACTTTATAAAGTTTGACCAAATTTATATTAAAAAATATCAACATCTACAATGCAAAATATATATAATATGAAACTACATTTCACCATGAATCTAACAATATTGATTTGGCATTGTGAATGTTGATACTTTTTTCTATAAGTTTGGTCAAAGTAGAGATACTTTGACTTCGGACAAAACTTATATGCAGACAGCAGACTTAAAAGGACCGGAGGGAATATATAGCTTGATAGCTACGAGAACACTCTTTTCCTTTGACCTGCCAGCTTTTCATACTGCTGAAAACTCTGGTGCCCTATGTTATTGCTGTCGCACTACACATGTCCAGGCAATTAGCAGCTCGTGGACTCTTTTCTTTTGTGCTAAAGAAATGGTATCTCCGTTGAATATGATGGCCATGCTTTGCTGCCCCCGCTGGCATGCAGTACACACAACCATCTGGTCTAGCCAAATATCTGTTTTGCTGAGCAACTGCAATGCAAATATAATATCTTATACCATGCTGAATCGGAACGGTCGTAACAGCGTGTCAAGCACTGGAATATGCAGGTTATCAAAGGGTTTAAGCCTGCAGAACGCTGCCTGCTCCTAAAGTTCGTGACGAGCTGCTCGCGAGCCCCGTTGCTCGGATTCAAGTACTTGCAGCCTGGTTTCACAATTCACAAGGTTCGATCAAGCAGACCGAGAAAGCCTTTTGTTTCTCCCTCCCAGCAGCTTGGTTGGTATATTCAGAAGTTGCACGTGTCGTTGTTTACCTAGGTTCCATGTGATGTGACACTTTGGGCTTCAATAGGAGGGCAAGACGTGGACCGTCTCCCATCAGCTTCGACATGCTACAATACGCTCAAGGTATCCACGTGATGTGATGTTTCATTTTGAGTAAATAAAATCCACCCTTTTGTCGAAAAAAACTCGTCTCCATGTCAAGCATTGGCGCTTGACGTCAATATAATTAACTTTTATTTGTTTCTTTGGATATGTGTGTCAGCTTCCAACGTACAAGCGGTCGAGCACGCTGAGGAGCAAGCTGCTGTACGCGATCAGCTCGAACACCGGGTTTGAACTGTCGTAGGTGGAGGTATGTTTGCCATGCATGCTCTGCTGCTGTGAATAGATGGAGAGATGCGCAGCGAAATTGTATCAGAAACCTGAATATCTCGCCGTAAATGCATTGTGCTTGATCACTCATTTGTTTTGGGTGGATTGTATATAAAATAAGCACAGCGCAAGATGGTGTGCAAATTGTTGGAGACTTTCAATTGAAGGATATATATTTTTGAAAATTGTTACTCCGATCCGAATTAAATGACTCAGCCTCTTTGAAAATCTTTTGTTTCTTGACGCCTTCTTTCAACATTTTTATTGATAATGCCACGCGGATAACTAAAATTAGCCAAAGCCTAGTTTCAGTGCCGCTATATTACATTACAGATCACATTCACATCACACAAAGCAAGGACATATGGTGCCTAGTACAAACAATACATAGCAAACGAAACAGCAGGAGAGATGGTCTAGTAGTAGAGACCACAAGCAAGAAAGGCTAGTGCCTAGTAGGTAAACAGATGGTACATGCACAAGACGGTCAGTCATGACACGAGGCACTGGAACGATCGATGAGGACTGAGCACAGCAGCTAGGAGATGAGCTGGAGGCCCTGGAGCAGCAGCGCGTCGGCGAGCACCTTGTTGGCGGCGTCGGTGGGGTGGAAGCCGTCCCAGAAGACGTAGCCGGTGGCGCTGGCGCACGTCCCCGGCGCCCCCTGGTGGCACAGCACCGACGTCTCGATCGTCCCCGTCCCGCAGCATGCGCGCCGAGACTCGAAGAACCCTGCAGTGCAGTTCATCCACCGATCACTTCATCAGTTCATCAGTTCATCAACCATTGACACATTAGCCAGGCGTCGGACCGATCGCGTACCGGCGCTCATGGGGTCGGCGACGAGGTTGAGGAGCGGGTTGTAGATGTCGAAGACGACGAGCTTGAGGTCCGAGTGCCGCTTCTTGGCCGCGTCCGACGCCGCCTGCAGCTTGGTGTTGAAGGTGAGGGAGTCGTTGTTGAGCCGCTCCACGCAGCCGCCCCCGCCGCCGCCGCCGAAGAGGGTGACGGACGCCGGCAGGCACCCCATGGGCGGCAGCGACGTCACCCCGATCCGCCGCGCTCCCAGCCCGTACAGCCTCTGCACGCATGCAATGCAACCACCGTTCATGCGTGGATATGGATATGCCAATTAGTCACCCACTCGTCACACATCATCGTAGAGTAGTACAGCAGTACGTACGAAGTGAGATCCAGCTCTAGCCTCTTTGTTTCTACTACCCCAGGTCAGGTGTACGCGGTTCTAGCTAGTTTCATGGACCATTTACTGCATACTCCTACATTGGCGAGCATGTCTCATTAATTTACGATCTTGCAGTTGAAGCCAGCAACCAACCGTGTCAGCGACGTCTTCATGCAGGAGCAGGGCCGGTCCGCCGTGCATGCCGCTGGAGATAATGCATGTGACACGGTACGCTAGCTATTGAAAACTAGTAATGGCGGGCATTGACCGTGCGTGGACGCAATGCAAGAACGGTCACGACGGCAGGGCAGGGTCATGTGCGTGGTAGTAAATGAGGCATGCAGACGCAGGGAAATGTTGCAGGTTTTGCCTTGTCATGGATGTGAATCCATGGACATATGTGTCCATGCATGGTGCAGATGCATTTACGAGGATTGGTGAGGGAGAAGAGATCAGCACAGCAACAGGAATTGATTCTACGCGCTGTGCTTTCGCACATGGGTGCACCAGGGTATGATCAGGATAGGGGCAACGGAGAAATTACCGCCTGTGGGTGGTTACTGGTTGAGGCCGCCTAAATTTGTGATCGGTGAAATATGTCTGTACCGTGCCCATGAGGCAGGGGTCGTGTTCCACACTGCTCGTCAGAAACCACCCATGTTGGTTGAGCAGCGGAGTTACTGAGGCCATTGAATCCCTGCGGTCCTATCCGTAGCCCCCATATGCGCCGTTCTAGTTCTATCCATAGCACTGTGGCCTTCAGTCCATTTACACGCTCTACTGCAGCTTATTCAATTGCCTGTCTGCTCGAGATTCAAGTTTCACCATAACTCTCACTGTACAGTCTAGTGCAAGGAACTATCACCCACCTTTCAGAGTCATGGAAAAACTAGCTGGTGGCCAGCATAACTAGATTGGCTAATGTGAAGGATGACTCTCACTATGCAGTAAGGCTGGTGATAATGCACCGCCCCACTATCGTCCCGCCACGTCAGCTTTT